>QEPC01001533.1:8933643-8962291 GCA_003113815.1 Sphenodon punctatus
CCAGCTCCTGTCTCTCAGATTGTAAGCCCTAGGGGCAGGGACCGTGTCTATTTTATTACTTTGTAAAGTGCCAGGTACACTGCTGGTGCTATATAAATGTTTGTTAATAATAATAATAATAATAATAATAATATAATAATAATAGTTAATAGCAGTTAGATTTAGTGTAGATAGATATATATTTTATTAGATTAAAAAATTAAATTAAAAAACCCATATAAAAAAAATTTAAAAAAAATAAAAAACAAAAAAAGCCATATAAAACCAAATAAAAAACCATATAAAAACCAACAAAAACACCCATAACTAAACATTTCCCGAACGGCTGAACCCGAACCGAACGGCTGAACCGAACGGCTGAACCCGAACCCGGCGAACTAACCGAACTGCCAAACCGAACGGACGAACCGAATGCAGCCGAACCGAACGTCAATCTGTTCGCCCATCCCTATAAAAAACCTCAAAATCATCCAGGAGTACACCAGGAAGTCAATTCCATCTATGCTCTATATTCTCACACATGACACAAGGACATTGTTTATATGCTTATGATAGGGCAGGTTCGGAACAGCCCTTCCATTTCCTGCGACCATGCAAGGACTGTTGAAATTTCAATCAGAGTTCCAATCAAATCATGTACAAAATAGTGGCCATGATACAGTGCATGCACATATAACCACTGCCATTTTGTTGTACTGTATAACCACCATTTTGCACATACATGGTATGGCAATGGAATTATCAATTGATTCAGCAAAATGGTATTTCATTCTGCAATTTGCTAGATTGATCAAAGTGACGGGATGTTGTTAGAAACAGAATCTGGTTGAAGACAGAATTTCAGCCCTATGGTACACTTACCACTGATGTGATTTGTTTCTTGCAACAGATTTTTTTTCACTTCCTAGAGAGCTACAGCCTCTGTCCTCACACCTTTCCTCTATTTCCTCTCCCTCTTCATACAAAAATAAAAAAAGGTCTCTTTGAATTTCATTTCAAAGATGAAATTGGGGGGGGGGGGGTTGGGTGCAGCTAGCCAGCCCCACCTCCATGCTGCACCCAGCACCCCCCACAGTGAACGAAGTTAGTTGTTATTTGTTTACTTAGGGTACTTTTATATGTGATGGTGCTGAGCGTCATCACACTTCAGTCGGGCAGGTCTGTGGCACCTGCACAGATGTGCAGGTGACATCCAGTCCAAAGCAGGCTACAGCAGGCAACTGCTACATCTCTTTTTATTCATTGTCAGAGTTGTTTATACACGAGACGCTACAGTGAACCCACACTTTTCATAATGCATGCACCTCTCATTATCCCCTCTTAAAAGGGATCTCGTAAAACTGGGAAAGTTTCAGAGAAGTACAACCAAAATGATCAAGGGAATGGAATGACTTCCACACATAGAGATACTCAAAAGAGTAGGGCTTTTCAACTTATAAAAGAGTTGACTGATGACAGATAGGATAGAGGTGTATAAATTCACAAACAGTGTAGCAACAGTAAACCAAGAGGTGTTATCTACACCTTCTCTTAAATACTATAAATAAGGTCACCAGATGAAAGTAACAGACAATAAGGATAAAATAAACAAGAGGAAATACACTTTCACAAAATGCGTAATTAACCTGTGGAACACATTGGCCACAATCCCATACCCCATGGACCCTATGCATACACATGCACGTAGTTTCCGCACGGCACAATGTGCCAGAAATGGTGGTGCATGCTGGATCTGCAGGGAATGGGATCAAGCTCATAGCCATGAGATTATGTTTGTACCTATTGTATAACTGGGTTCAAAAAAGGATTAGGTAAGTTCATGGAGAAGAGATCAATAAATCGATATTAACCAGTTGATTGGGAAATGCTTTTGATCAGGAAACAAGCTTTTGACTGCCAGAAGGCAGGAACAAGCAACAGAGAATGGA
Source organism: Sphenodon punctatus (assembly GCA_003113815.1). Taxonomy (NCBI): domain Eukaryota; kingdom Metazoa; phylum Chordata; class Lepidosauria; order Sphenodontia; family Sphenodontidae; genus Sphenodon; species Sphenodon punctatus. Next base: position 8,935,572 of record QEPC01001533.1, read on the forward strand.
TCACTACATACAATCACCTGTTTTTGTACACTAATTGAAAGTATCTGGTCCAGGCCGCTGTTAGAGAAAGGACATGGGTTGGATGGCTCATTGGTCTAAACCAGTGTGGTACATTCTTAAGTTCATACTGAACAAAATTAACATTATTGCTGTCAGTCTGTTCTTTATGATAAGGACATCATTCTTTCAGGAGTACTTGATTTGAACAGTATCTTCATTATACAAAAGCCAATGTAATGAATAGGATGCTTGCATACTTGTACTTTTTATTGGACTTTGCATACTAAATTCATGCAGCAGTAGGATAAGTCATAGAGAATTATTAGACAGTAAGTATAATAATGCCCTTGATGTGTCCTATTCGATAAGAGACAGTTAAATGGCACCTTCCTCTCTGTTTGTCTTTATGCAAAGCCCATTTGAAATGAATGACACTCAGCAGTCGATATCACTGAGGTTTTGCATAATAAGAAAAATGCACAGTGATTTACTGCTATAAGAATAATACAACTGCTAATTCTTCCAGTGGGATAATAGTTATAGTACAAGCAGAGTGAGGATAGTTACTTACAGTAGGTATGATTTTCAATTGTATTAAGACTTTCTAGAGTAGTACTATTAATATATGGTTCCTGCCTTCTGGTGAAGGGACCCGTGTTGACTGCATTGCTGCAGTGATTTTTGCAGAATCAGCCAATTCTCGCAGTGCCATGCTGAAATTGCAGTGACACTGCAGTGGGGGTTGTCTGCAGGTTCTTTAAATCCTGTATCAGGCATAAACTTGTTGCATGACCCTAAACTGCTGCTGCAGCTCCCGTCTGTCCGGGAGGTGTGACCATGACCCGAGGGTAAATAGGCCCCTGGGAGATTAATTGTGGGTGGGTGGGGTCTGAAGGCCCTATGTTTGGGTGAGGGAGGTCTAGGGTTTAAGTATGAGCTGGGAATTCTGGGGTGCTGAAATTCCAAAGGATTTGAGTAGTGTTTGATTAGCAAAGTTGTGATTCTATGTCAAACCTGTTGCAAATTTGCTTCCCAGCATGCATAGTTATGCAAATCAAGTTTAATTATGCAAAAATTAATGCTCGTGGTGAATTTGCAGAATTTGGCTTCACTGGTTGCAGAATTTAAGCTTTTTTGGTGCAGTGAACTCGGGTCCCTGGGATCTAAACAAACTTCAGCTCCTGTTTCACACTTGTAGGTAAGGTGTCTGTAAACAGTGGTAGCATTGTTTTAACCCCTAGGTTTTCAAACGGGGGGGCACAGATGATGTTCTTGTGGGGTATGAAAGGACCCCAGCTGGAAATACCTAGCTTCACGCTCTCACTGAGCTAGAGGGATCTCCCAAATAATGGGAGAGAAAGAAAGATAGGAAAAACAATAGGAGAATAGGGAGGGGGGAAAGGAAGAGAGGCAGCAAATTGAAGACAGAGCTAGCGCTTCTGCTCTGCCTGCGCATCTGTGGCCTGCCTTTATGTAGACAGGCCGCGTATGTGTGAGAGCCAAGCCATGGGTGCCGTCTGTGTAAAGGCACCTAATATTACAACAGAAATGTAATAAATTGTATATAGTTGTTTTTGTTATTACTTTGTGGAAAGACTAAGCTGTACTATCACTGTGTTACTCTAGGAATATATATATTTACTATATACTTGGCCATCTTGTTAGTATTTTACTATTTGTTTAAGGCCAATAATCTACTTATTGACTGCTGCACAAAATCAGTGGAACAACTTCAGGGTTTTTTTTCTGTACAGGAAAGTACAGAACTTCTGTGGTGTTGGCATTAAATTACAGGAAACTGGGATGAAAAGGTTCTGTGTAATTAGTTGCTTTTCATTTGAGAGCATATGATGTTATCAGTGAGTATGGTCTCAGTAGGGCAGGGCTTGCCAAATTAACAAGCTAGCTAAGCTTCTGCTCTGTCACTCCTAACATTATAGTTTAATATAAAAGCATTGATGATAATACCACCTGATATAACAAGAAGTGCAAAAATTAAAAATAAGTCAGAACGTCTTGATATTTTTAAGCATAAAGAAGACCAATCCAATACTAGAAAAGAGGCCATCTGTCAATTCTGCATGAACATCATGACTTGGCCTCCTTTCTTGGAGACTACAGCAAGGTGGGCATTTCCACAGAATGGTACATACGGAACTAAAACAGGTAACTTAAAAACACCGGGGTGGGGTGGGGGGGAGGAGGAATCAAATATCAGAGAAGCTGGAAATCCTGGAACATACCCAGTTATTGCAGAAATCCAAATGATATATTAAAACAATAGTAATGCCATTGGCCACAATCCTAAGTGGGATCTGCGTGGTTCTGCCTGGCACAATGTGCCTTCAATGGACATGTGCACACTTTAAGTGCATGCGCGCACGTGTAGGGGAATGGGATTGGCCCCAGTGAAAACAAACCAGACTGTTTTGACAAGGGAGCACGGCTGCAGAATTGATAGAAAGCCAATATTAAGGGGCGGGGAATGAATAAGGATGATTGCAGTGTTAAAGATAGAACAATTTTGATAAATGGTTTAATGAGATACTATGGCCCTTTTCACACAGACACTCTAACAGTGATAAAATGGGTGTTACATTTTATTATACATGTTGCAGGCCACCCATAGAGCACACCTGCATCCCTGCAACATGTATAATAAAATGTAACACCCATTTTATCAGTGTTAGAATGTCTATGCTAAAAGGGCCTACAACTCAACACCACAGCAGTTTATTATGTCAGTAGCAGGGAGCAGTCCTGTGGGGCTGCTGCCCCTTTAAAAAGGGGGCTGCGTGGGTCATCTGGGGGGCTGAGCATGGCCAGGGTCATGGCAGAGCCAGCCCCATAGCTCAGGAATCAACCAGTGAAGAAACGGGGGGAGAGACCCTGGGACAGAGTGGGCAGGACACTGGCCCTTTAAGGCTGAGACGAGGCTGGCCACGCCCACTCTGCCTGGATATAAGGAGAGGCAAGGCAGCGAAGACAGCAGTGTCTGCCTGGAAGCTGAAGGCACCACATCTCCCTTCTTAAGGAGTGTAGGCCATGCTACGCTCTCCAGGGTGCTGAAGCAAGGAGAACCAGGTACTGGGAGAGGCTGTGCCCAGTAGGGAGCATTGTGCCTGGGGAAGGCTTGGCCAGAGCCTGGGGCTTTGAGGCCTGACTAGATGGACAAGGGGGGTTGATATTGTGGTGCTCTTGTGCCTGAGAGAGACGGACCTGGGCCTGTAGTGTGAAGGCGGATGAGCCAGCAGCCCCAGGGATTGTGGTCTAATAAAGGACTATGGACTTGGTACCCTCTGGACAGCTTGTGTTGGGTCCTATAGGAGGGTATCCCCTCCCTTGAAGGGGGATTCAGCTGAGGCTCGGTCTGAATAGATGTGGTAGTGGGGTAGAGCTAATTCCCTTAAAGAGAGTCCCTGTGTGGCTCTGGGAAGACCCCCTGCTACAATGTCTCAGTCTCTTATCCTTTGGTCCAAATGAATCAAAATTCTTCATAGACACACTGGCGATGATCTACCACCCAATAGTCCCACTGAAGCCCCTTAATTGCAACTACCCACTTATATACACCAGAGAAATGTATGCATCCTGCCGGCCTAAATAACACTACTCTAGAATAAGGGGTTGGTGGTGGATCACAGCCTCAGCTACAGATAGTGATGTGACGAGTTCACAGTCTGAATTGGTGAGATAGAAAGTATTGTCCTTATTACAGATGAGGAACTAAGACACTGGATGGAAACAGGAAGTGACGGCCGCATGGTGGCATCCCAATTTGGGCTGGGTTGGGAAGTCGCAGCAGACAGTCCAGACTGGGTCAGGCCACATAAAAAATGTGCCCATGACTGGGCCACTGGGGAGAGTGGGGAGATGCACAAATGTGTGGTCAGATAACACCGCCCCTGTGCTGTGTCCAGCACCCTGTCTCCCACCATAACAGGCGGCCAGTGATGGCCAGCCATGGTGGAACCAATCTGGGCTGTGTCTGCCCGGCTACAGCAGACATGATGGCCTGATCGCAGGCTGTGACTTGGAGATAGTCCAAGGGTGAGAGACTGGGCTAGCTGCCTGGGCAATCCTGGGCCAACATCTGATGGCACCTGCACATACATGCAGGTGAGGTCCAGTGCAAAGTGGGTCAAAATAGGCCACAATGACCCAGTGTCACATTCATTTTTACTCATTGGGAAATTAGATGTAAAACTAATTGAAATTTAATGAGAGCCTTTATTTCAAAATAAAGAATAAATTTGGAATCACTATTGCACAGTAATCTCAAACTTCTAATAGTTGCAAGGTGTCTGACAAATCTAAAAATACTATGGCTTTTTAATAAATGTTCAATTTTATTGTAGCGTTTAGTGTTTTAAGTTACTACAAACCTTCAAAAGGTCACTGATATTCTCTTTGGTGTACACAGCAGGTGGTTGCTATTATGGCCCTTACATAAAGAAAATTAAACTAAGATTTTTCATCAGTTGAACTGGGACTTCTCATCTATATATTGCCATATGGTCAGACACTGTTATAATGGATAAGGACCTAAACATCATTCCCAAACTGGGGATAGTCAACTGGCATTAGAGGAAAGCACTAACTATGGACCTGACCTTGCTGCCTCCATGCATATGGTATTGACACACAATACTCAAATTGATATTGATTAGGGTAGCTTAGTCTAGTCAAGTTGCTTAATTTGTCATTAGTACAAAAACTTCAGGTCAAAATTTGTGTGAATGTTTGTTTTATTTTCATTGTAAGTATGATAGTAACCCCAGTCTGAAATGAGTCCTGATTATGCTAGGTATGTACTAACTAACACACAGGACCAGGTTTTACTCTGAACATGGAAAAGTGTGCAAATTGCCCAGGAGACTGCTCTTTCTTTGTTCAAAGAGCAGTAAATTGTTGCTAGACTCTGACAGTCCCATACTGTGATTCCACCACTCACTCCCCCATTCCCAGGTTTTCTTCCCTGAGTCTGCAGATAAGTGAAGGTACGTCTGCTTCCTTTGCACCTGATTACCCCTATAGTTCACATGAAAATAAAAAAACATATGCACCACTCCACTTTGCTTGCATGGGCTTAATTCAGTTCTTGACCTAATTTATATAGCTGTCACACAAGTACCTAATCAGGGACAAATAACCCCTTGGCTTGCTATCCTCTCACTCACGTTCGCACAAACAGAGGAGTTAAGCAAGAGGGATAATTATTATCTCTCTTTAAAAGTGTGGTATTCCAGCAATGGGGGTTCTTAACGTGGAGCTGTGATAATCTGAACAGACAAGTGGGGAGTGCAGTCCCGTGGCTATTTTTAACTAACCACACCTGCTTGTGTGAAGAAGCCCACAGCAACAAAGTTTGTTATAATTTAAAAATGCATACAGCAAGTGGTGAAAAGGCGGGAAGGGAGGGGAAGAGGACAACAGTACCAACAACATGCATACCAGCAATATGCGTAAACATACTGGTTCCAAAATTGTACATATGTAAATACTGACAAACACACCCATAAACTCTTTGGTCCTCATCTTACCACAAAGATCCTTGATCATTTGTAATCCTTTCCTTCCACCAAGATTTTAGATGCCCCTAAAATATATTCCCAAACATAAAGGAGGTAGGGTTGCCACATTTTGTGGGGGTTTTTTAAAAGCGTAACTTTGAGACTTGCAACAAAGCCACAGAAATCTCAGTTTTCATTCCAAAATAAGTTTTCTAGGCATGGAATTGCCATATACAGGGCATTATAGTTTTTAGAATTCATAGTGGGAGAGAATGGCTTGAAGGGTATGACTGCAGTGAAATATTAAGGCGCAATAAATGGTGAATAAAAAGAAACTCAACATTTATTTTTGTAAAAAAAAGATCTCATGAGTTTTAATTCAGTCTCAAGATTTTGAAAACCTTGCTTAGAATCTTTGAGAATTTGGGGTTGGGAACGCCAAGAATCTCTTTTACACAGTAGGGCATTGCACCACCAATTCAGACCATCATACCTTACACATTAGCCTCATCTATGAGGCAGTTATAGGAAACATGAAATATTGTTGTCTACATAAAGTAAATTTGATCTAGTAATTTTATGTGGGAACAGTATGCCACATCCAGTATTTATTTCTTCTTTTAGATCAATTCTGTCTGTACTCATTAGAAAAGTTTCTCTCTGTTCATTTGAATTGGTTTCTTTAGGCTAATGCGCAGCAAGATGCACAGCGTTAGGGCTAGTTCTATTATGTTTTTTAAAAAATTCTACCTCCACTTCCTGTTGCACTAGAGAGAATTGACCAGGCAGCCTTGCAAAAGCAGTAGGATTTACAAGACAGAACAGTGTTGTCATGGGCGTTTTTAAATGGCCCATGATTGGTTGGGTGTGAGGGGATGGGTGTGCGGCCATGGTGGGTGGAGGTGGGTGTGTGCCCGTTCCCACGGGCACACACCCATCTCCACCCATGGAGCATTGGGCGTTGGAGTCCATTGCTCCATTTGTGCTGATGGGGGGAGGTGGGTGTAATGCGGGAGCATGCATGCATGTACCTCTATCCATTCCATGCGGCTTTCACATGGGTGCCTCCACCCATCTCCACCCAGTGAAAGTGCATGGAGATGGGCGATGGCATCTTCTGTGAAAAGGATCATGATTTCAAAGAAAAACAGATTTTTATAAATTTGATAAGGGAGTAGCTTATTTTAAAATTAGATAGAGTAATTACAGTTTTTGAAAAAAGGACATCCCTATGATTAAAACTGACTTGAATGGAAGACAGAATTATTTTCTGTTTTTCCTGAACAATTTTAGTTTAAACTGTTTATGCTCAGGATGGATCACAATGTGGATGATTTTAAATTGTATATATATGTTTTATCTATTTACTTTGTCTCCTCCAATGACCTTCAGTTGCACAGAATAAAGTTATTATTATGATGATTTTTTAAAAAATCTTTTAAAATTAACATTTTTTTTAAAAAAACCAAGCAAACACAAGCACTGCCAAAGGGACAGCATTCTGAGAAACCTAGGTAATGTAATGCTTTGTAAATTCAGTAGAGAAAACACATGACTGGTTAAGTGGAGTCCATTAATAGTAGTAGAGCTCCAAGCTAGATAATCCTTATTTTTTAAAAAAAATTATTTTAATTTAGCTTTCTAACCCACCCTACCCCAAAGACTTAGGACAGGTAACAACATATAAAAAAATAATAAAATAATTATCATAAAATATATATTTTAATGATATGAAATTCCCTGCATTCTAACAGTTTCATGGCTGATGACAGCTGTCTACCCCCAAATTTTGTCCAAAACGTAACGACCCCATTAGCTGCTTGTTCCATTCTCATGCCCATAACCTGACAATGCTTATCCCAAGTACCTGTCACAGAGAATGTTATTCCTAAATATTTATAACAGTCGGCCTGTTCCAATCTTTCCGGTCCCAAGCACCAGTCACACTGGGATTGCCGCTTGGAGAAAATGACCTTTTTTTTGTCACAATTGATAACTAGTTTGTTTAACAAACAATACTCAGACAGCTGTCCTAACAGCCTCCTCAGTCCCACCTGGGAGGTGCCTAGGAGGGCCATATCGTCTGCATACAATAGCGTATTTATTCTTCTATCATTATGTAGGCCGGATGGTATTTATCATCTGCCAAGCTGTCCACTATATCATTAATGAAAAAATTAAAAAGCATTGGGGCAAGTACGCATCCTTGCTTCACTCCTTTGGCTGTGGCAATAGGCCCTGTCAAATCCCCTTCATGTGATATCCGAACTCTAATTTCTGTTAATTGGTACAGACGCTGTATTAGCGCTAACAACCTGGGGTCAATATCTGCCCACCTCAGCTTGTCCCACAAAAGCTGTCTATTGATTGAATCAAATGCCTGACACAAATCAACAAAGACCACGTAAAGTTTTGTATTCCTTATCCTGACATACTTATCCACCATGTGTGCCAGGACAAAGCAGTGGTCCAGTGTTGACCGGCCCTTCCTAAAGCCAGTCTGTTCCATCTTAATAACCTTGCCTCTTTCCAGCCAATCCTCCAGTCTAGCTAGAAGGGTTTTAGCATAAAGTTTGGCGGGAATATCTATCAGGCTGATTGGCCTGTAGTTTGAAGGTGAGGACCTGTCCCCCTTTTTATAAATGGGCACTATTATACTTAAGTTCCACCCAACTGGAACAGCCCCAAAAAGATTTATAGGATTAAATAGTTTCTGGAGGCTACTAGGGGCCCACCAATCATGATTTTCCTTCAGAAATTCCCCGGACATCCCATCCTTTCTGGAAGCCTTCTTCACTGGCAGACCCAATAAAAGTTCCCTAATATCCTGTAGGGTTAGCAAGGGCCAGTCAGGCAGTAGCAAGATGTCCTCAGTCTGCTCAACTGGCCCTGAATTAGCATTCCCTCTATACAGTCCCTTATAGAAATCTTCCCAATCTCCAACTGAGATCTCAGATTTCAAAAGGGGCCGTTCAGAGCTAAATCCTAAATTGCCAATCGGCCAAAATTTCTTAACATCATTTCTCTCCACTGCCTCTAATAGTCACCTCCACTGCAAGCCCTGGTAGTCTTGTGGTTTTTTTTTTTAACCATAAGCCTATGCTTTCTTTTCTATATACCGCCTTAACAATTCCTCCCCTTTGTGCAGCCTTACACTGTGGGCCAATTTCTGTAACTTAATCTTTAGCCTATAGCAGTCGTAGTCAAACCAATGGGGTTGCATTACCGTCTGAATTCTTTTTCTGACCGAGGTAACTAACAATTCAGACTTTATTTTATTAGCAATTGTTAGGTATCCCCCTATTACATCTATCCACTCATATAGGAAAGTGCTGCATTTGTAACTCTCCCTATATGAAGTTGTGATAGCCACGTGACATCTTAGAACCATATGATCAAATTTATGGTCGATGCCAAATTTTTAATTTATGGATTTTTTTCCCTAGGCTGATGTATTTTGTTGACCTGTTGTATACGGAATTTTAGTTGTGTTATTGATATTTTGTTATGGCCAGATGGCTTCAACAATAAAGCAGATGATGATGATGATCTATCCACTCATCTTCATTACACAATAATTGCTTCCTTAAGTTTAATAGTGGCTCTGATGCTAAATAATTCCAACTATCCTCCGCCAATTCAGGGCCCCATCTGCAGAGCCTACCACACCTAATATTAACTGCGCCAAGCACTGAGTTATACTCGCAAGGATCCATGAATTTTGCATGTGAAGTTTCAATCATAACAGGTTGATGATCACTAGTGCCCTGGACCAGCACTGCAAAATTGGTCCACTTAGACACCTGACTCTCAGGGATGCAGATATAATCCACCACACTTGCACCGATCCTTGCAAGATAGGTGTAGCTCTCCCCTTTAGCCCTGCCAGATAATCCGTTAAGTAAGAACATAAGAAGTGCCATACTGGGTCAGACCAATGGTCCATCGAGCCCAGCATCCTGCCTCCGACAGTGGCCTGGGAAAAGCACCCAACAGGTCACCATGCTATCCATTCCCTGTGGGTCATCCCCAGGCTCCTGGCAGTAAAGGGTTTTGTTCCCCAATCCTATCTGGCTAATAGCTGCTAATGGAACTATCTTCCAGAAACTTGTCCAAAGCTCTTTTAAACTCGGCTATACTGCTGGCCGTGACCACCTCCCCTGGCAGTAAATTCCACAACATAATTGCACGCTGAGTGAAAAAATACTTTCTTTTGTCTGTTTTTACTCTGCCACCTGTGAGTTTCATGGAGTGTCCCCTTGTTTTAGTACTAGTTGAGAGGGTAAATAACCGTTCTGTATTTACAAGTTCCACACCACTCATGATTTTATAGACCTCTATCATATCTCCTCTCAGCCGTCTCTTTTCCAAGCTGAAGAGCCCCAACCTATCAAGCCTCTCCTCATACGGATGCTGTTCCNCTTCTCTGCACCTTTTCTAGTTCCGCTATGTCTTTTTTGAGATGGGGCGACCAGAACTGCACACAATATTCAAGGTGCGGTCGCACCATTGATTTGTATAGAGGCATTATGACATCCTCAGTTTTATTCTCTATTCCCTTGCGAATAATTCCTAACATTCTATTTGCTTTTTTGACTGCTGCAGCACACTCCAGTACTGTCCAGTTTATCTTATAAAGAAATTGTAAGAACTGGAGGCCATTGGAGTTTAGTTTAGAATCTCTAGAGTCTAGAGTACCGTTTTGGAATAAAAAAAACAGTCCTCCACATTGAGGCCCAACCTGTGGGCTGTTGCCCTATCATCATTACCAATGTGTGCATTTGTATCCCCTAGCAATATTATAATGGCCTCTGGCATATCATTTTCCAATTGAATAATATATTCTTCCAATGAAGACCAAAATAAAGTTCGAGCCCGAGCCCCCATTGACGGGGGTAAATAAATATTGAACACAATTACTACAAGCCATTTCCCCACAAGTTTTGTTGCCAAGACATTGTCCGGTGGATTATCCAATTTTTCGCATTTAACCAATAATCCCAAGTTAATAAGTGTGACAAGCCGCCCCGAGGGCCTCCCCTTCAACTTATCCTTCTTTGCCGGAGAGCACAGTATCTTGAAACCTGGCTAAGACAATTCTCTAGTGTTGTCCTGCCAGGTTTCTTGCAAACAGACTATTCCCATCTTCTTAAACAATGTCTGGACCTCTTCCGAAAGACAGTTTCCCCAGCCAGCCACATTCCAGGACATTATTGACAATTTACCATCCAATCTATGTAGCTTGCCTGGTAGTCAGGATTGCACAGAATGGCTATTCGGCATAATGGCCCCTTCTACACCCCCTTCAGCTGTTATGATCGAATTTACAGCCCATGGGGTGTCAGTTAGAGTTGGTATAGTCTGGTTGATATTATCTTGATTTTTCCTCTATCTCCTGATCGTCTACCGTCCTCCCACCAGAATCGCCCATCAGTTGCTCTGGAGCTAGTGCAACCTCATTCCTTTGACTCTCAGAGCCTTCCAGCTCGCTTCTGGTGGGAGCTCCCTTGACGTTAGCTGCTTCCCACCCTACCTTATGATCTCTTAGACCCTGTTGCATGCATTCTCCCTTAATCATCTCATCTAAATCCTCGACTACCCCACCCGCAGCCCTTGAGCTAATTGACCCGAATCTCCCCTCTCATTTCAACTATACTGACCACCTCCTGGGATCCTACCTGCAAATCCTTCAAATCCCTCCTATTACCATGTTCAAACAGTAAACCCATTGGATTAGGCATATCTAAATGAATATTAGCCCTTCTGATAAGATCAGTCTGGAGGGAACCTTCATTTCCATCAGCTCCTGACTGCCTAACACCTTTCCTCCTCCAAACAGGTTTCCCTTTTCTCTCCTGTTTGGGGCTCACAGATGACTCCGTCTTATAGTCACACTCAGCTCTATGACTGCTGAACATTAGCTTCATCAGGTGCTCATGCAAATTTGCCATCCTCTTTACAATGGCATTCTGAGTGTGCAAGGGCATCTGTCTATACGCCTCCACAGCCTCACGTTCCTCCATCAAAAAAGAATCTCCTTTGTGGTTACTTCCCTCTGGGATAAATTCCATATCTTCTAAGCCCGCTCCCTGGGAAGATACAGTCCTAACTGGGTTATAGTCTAATAGAACTTCTCCTTTGCTTCTAACACAGGGGGGCTCTGGGCTTACCCCTGCAAGGTTGTGCCCTCCTCACCTGCACTTCTGCCCCTAACTGTATATGCTCTTTCTTCTCCCCCTGAAGGGGATGGCTACTTTCAGACTTCTGATAGCTTTTGGCCAGGAATATTGCTTGCCTCACAAGGATCTGTCGCCGCTCCCAGATTGTTGAAACCAGATCTGGGGAATCGAAATGGATCCTAACTCCAATGCCTGATGTTACTAAGTACAACTGATCAATCTGCTTTATATTTCAGCTCGTAATAGGCAGATGTAATACAATTCTGAGGTGTTCGGCCACTTCATGTGGAGCCAACCATAAGGGTAGCCTACCATTTGGAAGTGGCCACACATTAATAATTAAATTAAGTGGTTCCAATCGATAGTGGTCAAGTCCTTCCTTAAGGTTCTGTCTCGCCCCCCCCAGAATTCCTCTTCAACAGGTACTGACTGCATCTTCTTATTTAGGCCCAATAAGGGCCCCTTAGTCCTACTGGATCCTGTTTCATTGGGGACATTTGTTATGGAAGCTGTGATGTCGTCCATCTTGACTGTTAACAAATTTAACCTAGTGAATATGAATTTTACTGTGGTGGTGGCAGTCATGGCAACATGATCGGCTAATAAAGCAGCTGTAGAGACTTCTCCCGTTTGATTAGTATCTACCTGTCCAAACACAAATGGAGTTTTCCCATTGCTCCCATCCTCTACTTCTATCAATCTCCCATTCCTAAACTTATCCTCCTCTGGTGGGAGGCAAGGAGCATCTTCCCAGGGAGTCAAAATATCATATCTATTATTTAAAGGGATATCTGAGCTCTCCCTGACTTTGGGTTTGCCCATTTCCTCGAAGTAAGTATCTATCTTCCTAAATTTAAATGGTGGAGAACTAGCTTCAATCATTCTCTGGCCTCTCTTAGGTCGTGATGACATAATGGGGTTATATGGGCGTGACCAGCGTGAAAGAGAAAAAGAGAATTTTTTTTTAAAAATACCTATCTAGACACCGCCCCACTGGTTAAAACACCTTTTCGATAACAAGGTATACCAATTTCACACTCCCAAAATCCTCAGAAACAGCAACGGAATACAGTAAAGCAATAGAGAGTGGGGCCCAATCAGGTCCAAATCTCCAGGACACTATCACCCCAAAAAAGGCCAAAGGAAGTCAGAAAAAAAGACAGCAGCGGCCCAGCCAGCACCAGTCCAGCGCCTAAGGCCACGTGCACGAGGACACGCCCTTGCGTGTGATGCCTAGCTGTGTGCGCCTGTAGTGCAGCCGCAGGCCACAGCTTACCTTTAAGGTGCCTGCGCAGGACTTCAAGTCCTCAAGACACCAATCACCTAGCTTTGGCAAAGGGGGTGTGTCATGATGGGAGGGTCACAGGTGCAGACTTGCAGGGAACACGGTTCAGCAGTCACGAGAGGCAGGCTTCCCACCAGGCACACGAACACGCTGGCACAAAGGTAACTTGACAGTCCAACACTTTCACGGGGCTGCGGCTCACCAGGACTCCAGGTCAGCCGATACCACTCTCCCCTGGCTATGCGCTCACCAGGGGAGAGGGAGGAGAGAGCAGAGTGGCAGGCAGCTTCACCATTCACAGCTGCCCCTGTCTCCACAGCAGACTCAACAGCATCCTGTGTATTCAAGGATGGGCCGCTGCAGTTCCGCTTCCAGCCAGGGGTTGCCCTGGCAACAGCCATGGAGCTGCAGGTGGCAGCCTAGAGCAGCTGGTGGATCCATCCGTAGCTCTATGGTGCGGGGAAGGGCATGCCGTGTGGGTGGCCTGTAGTTCATGGCAGCACCCACCTCTGTTTAAACCTGCTTCAGCCAGAGCAGACCCAGGCATGCCTCCCTCCTCTCTGGAGCAGACCCAGGAGAGGCTACCCCAGGTCTGCCTAAAAACACCCATTATGAGTAAAACAATGAAGACAAATACATATCTGAAAATGTCCACGTGTGGCAGGGCCAAGGCCGAATCTAAGCAAATACAGCCCCTATAGTGAGAGTGACCCCAATACCTGTGGCACATGAATAAAATAGACAAGAGAAGTGCTGGTGTAAACTACAGGCCTTCTGGAGAGCCCAAAACAATTCAGGAGGGTGTGGGAGGCATGAGTAAGCTATAAATAATAACATATGAGCTCACAGCACCTGCAGTGCAGGGAATCCCAACTTCTGACGGGGAGGGGATGTTGTATTTAACTGAACATCAAAGATAAAGACATTTCCCTGGGGTGAATCACCGAGGGTCTGTCAGCCATTCCTATGTTAGGAGGGAGCCCATGTGACCAATTTGTACAGGGGAGGGCTTATTTCCTTGGATTCAGCACTGTACCAGGCATCAGAAGTACTGAGAGCTAGCAGAAAGGCTTTTGGGGGTGTTTTTTAGACAAGCGTACCCACCCAGTATTAACTGGTTAACCATTATTTACCAATGGGGTTTTCACACAAGCACAGTGGGTAGGCACATTTCTGAAAACAACACCCTATATCTTATTAAAGCCTCTTTGACATTATGGGTAAAAGGTGGGAAACAAAAACAGTTGAAATCTCTGCAGAACACTGGTTATAAGCACATTGCATCTCCCGACTCCTACAGTGTGCCTTCATTGATCTGTAAACTGCAGATCTAAAAGCTCCCTGTGGAAGAGTAGTTAACTGCAGATGTTCAAAACTAGCAAACCTGCACCATTAAGGGACTTCCTAGTCGAAGTTCCAATCATGCTAGAGCATGGGGTGACATTTTAATTCATCTTTCTCCTCTGTAACTTTTAAGCTCTTGTGCTGTAGTGTGAGTTGCATCTGAGATTTAAAGCTGCATGGCTTTTATGCCTCGAAAGAATGGCAATAGTTTTGTTACTTTTTTTATACGATTCTCTACACTACAATACATGAAAGTATATTTCAGACAGGCACATCTGTGTGCATGTTATGATCAAAGCCTCTGGAGACAGGTTTATTATCTAGTATTCTATAAATATATTATAGGGAATCTTTTATTTCCATTCAGCAGGCCTTCAAAGTTCCTTATTTAAATGTGGGGTTATTTTTCCTTTTAAATTTCCAAAAAAAAACCATTTCCTATTATCTCCAAGTTCGACACAGAGCAGCACTAGCTGATGAAAGATAATGCTGATGACAAATGGGCTTCAACCTGATTTTTAAAAAAAATGTCTTTGCACATTATCTTTCCTATGAATATCCTAAGGAGTAGAATTGTATTCCAGAATTAAATTGTATTCTAAGAACAAATACTAGTAGCCAGAAAGAGATTTGCAATACCTGAAGGTTTGTTTTGACAAAATGCAAAATGTTTCACATTCTGAACGATCCCATCTATATTCCAGTAAGTTTTAAAAAGAGATTTTGTTTAAATTCCTGTTATAATATCCTTTCACACAGTGCTGGATCACCAAGATGTTATCAAATAGAACAGAGGATTTTCTTATCTGTCATGTAAACAAAGTAGTTCAGATATCTTTTATTTGAAAACTCTTGTTGGCAAGGGTATGCCACACAGGGTCCTTCCTCAACCATGTAACAAGCTAGAAATGCGTGGTTCAAAGTTTTCCATACTCTCACCAACAGTAGTTAAAATCCCCAAAAGTACTGGGTGTTTTCAGACGAGATGCTACCCTGCATGGCCACCCGGAAGACACAGCGCCAAGTGACTGTCTGAAGGTGGAGCATCCAGATGTGAACTCCCCTGAGCGTCGGAGCACTACCAGGAAATCCAGAATGCTCCGTGCAGGGCAAGCCAAATAGATCCATGGCAACGGGCAGTCATTGAGCCCCTGCCTGTATGAATGGTGGCAGCCAGCCACACCAGCAGTCAGGTCCGCTGCTCATAGGCACTGTGTGTGGGGTGAGTGGCCTTTGCAAGTCACAAGAACTGGGCAGGAGCAGTGGGGAGCCCAAGTTCCCCAGCATTCGCATTCAGGATATGTCCCTTGCAAAGACCAGCTCAGTGCACTTCCCTCTTTCCCCCATGGTCTGTGGCAGGGGGAGTGCGTGGTAGCTGTCTCTGTGTCTGCCATAGCCGTGTCCATTTGAATCCCTCCTCACACACTCCACCTGCGTGGGTGCTCCACGGACATACACCCCATCGCCTTGCTCGTCTGAAAACACCCATTGTGTCTTACTTGGGACCAACACAGCAACTACACAAACTCAATATATGACCTCATTCACCATCACTACAAAATGGATGTGTGTGTGTAAAGTAAACTTAATATAGTGTAGCAGTTTCCCACATTGCACTCTCATCGGCATGTAACATTGAAAACACATTTTAAAACAATATTGCCAGTGTGCCTAGCTAAAAGCAGAATTCGGCCCTTCATGTGCACTCTTTCCACTTGTTCATAAAATTGTCTCCAGTTAATTTGAGAAGGAAAAGACAAATGTTCTCAGGGGAGCAATGGTATATGAAACTCTCCAGTCCTCCCTTCTTCCTGCACACATAAGAAGTGCTATGGAAACTGCAAGGCATTTTTGTTATCCGTGTCAAGTCTTCTGTCTCTTCTCAACAGCTCAGCCAGGCAGAAAAGCCACCCATAGGACCTTACCCATTGGAGTTCACCCAATACAAGCTTATTAGAAGGGCACAGTTCTCATTTGGGTGACACTCTCCCAAAATCATCTCTCTAAAATCTTGAAGGTGGCTGCCCAGGCAGGGCTGGGCAGCTTGCACAGCTTTGAAAGTTGTGAAGTAGTTACCAGTAAAGCTAATCAGAAATGCTATCTGTGCATTTCTGCCAGACTACTTTTTTTTCATATTTGAAGGCTCTCTCTGCAACAAAAAGAGGAATTTAAAAATAAAATAAAATGAAAAATAAAATAAAATTAGATTAGCACTCATGTTTTAAAAGTTGTGAACACTTGCTGCAGGGGGTGGAAGCATTAAGGTGTGTTAAATGGCATTGAGGCAAATAGCAGCAGGGCAGATCATGCTGCTGTGCTCATATGTTCTGCCTCACTACTCATTTGCTCTTAGTTGCCCAGCCACCAAGCTGGGATTGGAGTGGCAACCAATTGGGTTCTGGCATGGGAGACTTTAAACTCACATACTCAGCTGCCAGGAATCATTGAACCAAGAATAGATTCATCCTCCCTAAAAATTGGCTTGACTCCCAGAAGAATTGAGGTATACCCAATGTAATCTTTGACTAGGTTGGAAAGTTTTTCTTTTACCTTCAAATTGGCTGTGAGGGGTCAGAGGTTTGCCTGTACAGGTTTAGTGGAAAAGACTGTGAAAGGTGGAAGATGTAGTAGCCTTGACTGAACATCGCTGTTAGTGGGTGTTTTTAGGTGGGGGTGCTCAACCCTGAAGCAAGTCCTGGGTGCACCCTCACGTCTCTCCTGGGTTCATTTTAAATGGACCCAGCAGCTGCCGCAGCCCACAGTCCACCCGTATGGTGCCCCGTCCCCCACACCATAGAGTTGCAGGTGGATCGGCCGCCACTCTAGGTTGCCACCCGCAGATCTATGGTGTTGCCTGGGGCAACCCCACTGCTAGGAGTAGAATTGCAGCGGCTGTCCACTGAGTTGATGGACCACTGCTCTGCCTCCAGCCAGTACCCCAGGTCTGGGTAGCCCGCTCCACTGGCAGTGCTCCAGGATATCGCAGAGCATCGCTAGTGGGGCTGGAGTGGAGCAGGCACTGCCTGCTCCACTTCTGCTCTGCCTGCACATGTGGTGTGGCTGCCTTTACACTGACAGGCCACCTGGGTGTGAGGTGGCGCAAAGCCATGAAGCTGTCCATGTAAAGGCACCCATTGTTGCACCTGCTGGTGACGCCTATTGCAGGAACCCTAAAAGTTTGGCAGAGCAGAATGATTCCTAATTCCATTCCATTTTTATTTTATATCCCACAACTCTCCTGCCACAGCAGCTCAAGGTGGCTTACAACACAGAAAAATACAAAGAAAGATTAGATCCACAAGGACCAACAATCCATAATAAACAGACCCCAGCACACACAAATTACACTATACATAGTGCATATAAACCTTCATTTCACCGCTCTACCCCACCCTGCTGCCACCAGGGGGGGCCCTTCCACCGCCCATCCTCCTGCTCTCACAGAAGGAGGGGCTCCTTCGCAACCCTCACAATAATTAACAGTATCTAAATCAGTAAACAAATTAGAAACTTCAAATAAAATCCCCTTACAATACAACCCACAACATATAACAAGAAAAATAATATCCCACCCCACAATTCTACAGTTACAATTCAAAATCAAAATCACTACCCTCCCTTCCCCTCCCCCTCCTACTACCCCCAAGAGGGGTAGGTCCTCTTTCTTCCTTCTCACTCTCAAACGAGCACCCTTGAAGGTCTGGCAAGTAGAAGGCCCCGGTAGGTCTATTCCCCCAGGAGCCGCTGGCAGCATGGTGTCTGATGCAATGTCTGTCCAGCAGAAGGGTCCCCAGGCACCCTGGCCCAGCCAACGGTCCCAGCCAATGGGCGACACCCTTTGGGTGTCGCCCTTCAGGCTGGCACCCCCAAGGCCCCACCCTGGGAGTTCTTACCTGGGGAAAGGGGAGGGAGAAGCAGAATGACACCAGGCTCCTCCAATCCAGCCAGCCAGCCCCAGTCCCCCCACCCCACCCCCAAGCACAGCTTGCAGCTGCCACACAGGGCCCCGCCCTGGGAGTTCTTACCTGGGGAAAGGGGAGGGAGAATGAATAATGTCACTGTCAGAGAGAATTTCCTTAAGAGATTTTGGGCAGTAGTTGAGGATCTCCTGAGGCTCTGTCTGCAGAGATCTTCAGCCTGCTTCAGATGGGGACATGGTTCCTGTCCAAGACATTGTGTGGTAGTTGCAACACTAGGTACTTGTGACAAATGGGTGAGGTGTAGGACAGTGGCTTGCTCACCCAAGCGGGCAATGAGATGGCCTCGGATCAGTCTTCCAGGCATCTGACCAGATTTTCTTGGGTTCCTGCCTGCTAGGTGTATCTGGTTTGGGTTCAAAAATGTCTTGGTTTAAACCCAAAGTATGTGTCTATGCTTTACCTGAATGAAAACAGTCTATGACTCATAGTATATGACTCATAGCCAACTGTGACTCCAGATTCTTCCTGTACACTCTGTTGCTAATGTGATCTTGAGACAATATTAGTGATTACATCTGGATATTTCACTCATATACAGTGTTAGTGGGAAAAGTGTATGCCTACATTACATGTGGATATTGTACTATACAGTTTTAGTGGGAAAGACGTGTGCTTACACTATATGTGGATAATGCACTATATACTGTTTGAGGAAAAGAAGTGTATGTACATATGAGTCTCTCATGTAAGTCAAAAATAGCCACGTCCTACATATCTAAAGGGACATCTCTCCTTTATGCCCCCTCACTGCCTCTAACATCACCTGAGAGTGCTCTCGTGCAAGTTCTATCATTGCACCAGGTCCATATGCCAAAGGCACTCAGAGAGGCATTTTGCAATTCCCTTCCCTTGAAGGTTTGCCAAAGCCCTAGCCTGAGCATCTTCCAGAGGCAATGTAAGACCTATTTATTTAGCCAGTCATTCAACAGGCAGGGTTAGAATTGGAGGTGTGGTATGGCTTTCATTTTCGCTACTTTATATGTATGTTTTTATGATGCTGCTAGCCTCCCTGAGCCTTAGGGAAAGGGCAGGATAAAAATGTAGCTAACTAAATAAGTATGGAAAGGAACTAGGTTCTGTTATGTTCATACCATGTACCATAAAGTTAGGAATATGAGAAATTTCCAGGAAACTCTTTTGTAGTGATAATTGATTTAATTTTATGATATGAACTATCACATGAAAGAGGAAATAATTTTGGTCTCATTTTATACTCTTCATGCAGAAGAGTCAGTGGACATTGTGGCCACTGTGGCCTTCTCTACAGGCATCAGCCAGTGTTAAGGCCACCAAAACTGGCTATAGTTAATGAGAAGTCTCCAGTGTGTACTGCTATTGTAGTGGTTTCATGTACCAGCCTCTACTGACATTGCAAGGGGTAGTGGAAAAAACTCACAAAGTTGACTTTCTTGTGCCCCAAAAATACATGGCTGTTGTGACAACACATCGCCCACAGATTAGAGTGTGGGAGGAGAATTTGAGGCAGCTTGTCCTAGACCTAAGATGCAAAAGAGGCCTCGGCAAGGACCACTCCCTTCCTTGTGTGTAATATGTGTATGCAAATGATAGAAAGTGAAACACAAGCCTTGAGGGAAGGAGGAGGTGGCCTCATATGGCACAGGCATCCAAAAACCTCTCAGCAGTCCTGTGTAGTAGCTTCTTCATGGAATGTTTGGCAGTCAGCGTATGCCAGGGATCAACCGTGTAAATGGTCTGTCCATGTTCAAGAAAGCAAAAAGTAGTTTAAATGTATATTTTTGTACACAACCTGTCTGAGTTGTGCCTGTGTACAGCTGATTATTTGCCCCAAACTGTGATAACAAAAACTGTTAAATAAATCTGCAGCACTGGTACTCATAGCAGAACCTGCTGATGGATCAAATCAGTGGTGCATGGATCTGTGAATAATGGCCAGTTCAGACATGGTTCTGGGACAGCCACGTTCCACGCCCCCCCCCCCCCTTCACTTGTGCTTCCCACAGACTCAGTCCTTTTACTCATGTGGATTTAAAAGGGCATATCACACTGAGAGTGTAAGTAAAGTTCACAACATTACAGTTCCATACATTTTTTGTAAAGTTCAAATCAACCAAATCCCCAAATTTCCATTTTGTATTGTTTGCTGAAATGCCAGCTGCTGAAGAGAGAATTTAATGTTTGTTTTTGTTTTTCTTTTCTAGGTAAGTGGAAGTTTCTTCATTCATTGCTAGTGAGAGAATTTGATTACAGTGGTAAGTGCTCTTCATGGTATGATTATACTGCTCTGCTCTATATTATAGTCGTCATATCAGGGGAATCTTAGCAGACTGCTGGCTATGTCCAAAAATATTTGTGTGGCCACATTAGTCTTTACCTTTGCAGCGTTCTCCTTTCTAAGTTGCTTTTTGGAATTCTGCACACGTGCACTCCCCATAATCAGTCTTTCGGATTTCTTTGAGCGTAGAAAAATTTTTGCCCTTCAAAAGTCTTCTATAGCTATATAAAAGGAAAACTCTTTATATTAAGTTCTCTGCATGTGGAATGTTGCACACAGCACCACCAGTTTTATTAACAATGTAAGCAACTATAGTTAGTGTTGGCAAAAATCTTGTTACTGTGGACTTAATATTATCAATGTTAGTTAGCTATAATTTTCCCATTATCCCATGCTTGTCTTAGATTGACCCACAGAAATCTAATTTGTTATATGGCATATTCCTATATTTCATTTAATAATGTTGCATGCTATTTTGCCATAGCACATAGCAAATGT
Source organism: Sphenodon punctatus (assembly GCA_003113815.1). NCBI lineage: Eukaryota > Metazoa > Chordata > Lepidosauria > Sphenodontia > Sphenodontidae > Sphenodon > Sphenodon punctatus. The sequence continues at coordinate 8,956,625 of QEPC01001533.1, forward strand.
GGCTTGGATTGTTTTTCTGTGTATACACAGGCTTGGTATGGAAGTTAAAAAGTGTATATACTAATTCTGGTGTGTCACACTTGTTTCTTTTTTATTAGAAGTGCTGAGATGGAATAGTCATTATCAGCTGAGCTGATTCTGCCACATTCAGTGCATAGGGTTGATAGTAAATTATATTAAGTGTTGTGAGAATAGAGAGGTAATTTTCTTGGGTCTTAGGACTCGGGAGCGGAGAGTTTGGAGAGCTAAATTCCATTCTGAATATTGCCACAGACTTCCTATGTGATGTTTGCTAAGACTATCATAATGAATGCTAGTGAGGTTGTATGAACAGACATTTTGTGTTTTTCTTTTACTTATGCTCATTGAATACAGGACATGCAATTATTGATTATGTGCTGGATTAAAGCCAGAAGTACCTACAGTAAATTGGTGACTAGTCCTGCCTGGCATCTTCCATCTTGATTACAGTGATGTCTGTCTTTTTGTTTCATGATGGGAGAACTGCTTTTGTTTGTGGTCTGGTTTTGCTTGTTGGGGTCTCTCTTGCTTTTCAGTGGTTTCACAACAATGTAGCTACAGCTATGCAAACCCATCGTATAGATACGCTGAACTGGTGTAAAAATGGCTTGCCACCAATACAGTTTTGAGTTTACCATAGTTTCAAATGTAAAAAAATCAAGTATGAAGCTAGTAGAGAGTCCCATATTCACTTTACTCACCTGTATTGCTGTGGATAAGCATTAGTTGTATAACCTGGTAAATGAAAGAATAATCTCCCTATGATGACACATGTTTGGCCAGAATATCCTGTTTGTTCATTGGGACCCATAACACTGTCTTCATAGGCAATGTTTGATTTGTATAGTCTGAAACAAATAATTTATTTTAAAATGTTTTATTTATATACAATATATTTTAGAATGATTTTTATTGTCCAATCTTTAAATTCTGTCTTCCTGTTGTGTTTTTTTCCCCCTCGTTTTTTTTTTTTTTAAAACTGGTTAAGAATAAATACCTTGGGGTCAAGCAAATTATTTGAAAAACATTCCCAGCACAGCATATTCTTGCTGTAGATAACCTGTACAGGTGTATGACCCTATATGGCTTCCAACCCTACAAGAGAGTTTTCTATTAAAGAAGCTGGATTAGAAAGCACAGGAATTGAGAACAAAAGGGAAAGATGAAGGTCAGCTTTTAAACTTGCATACGCTTTTCACAAAGTGTTGAACCTTTCCAGAAACAGCACAGATGTGGGAATGAAGGTGATGTTTTAACAGCTTCCTCAGCAAAGGCTGGGTACAGAACAGCCATCAAAATTGTTGTGGTCAACTCATGCTGTGGCTTTCGAAGCTTTATTTCTTGTGCCTGCCAGTGTTTGCAGTCAGAAGGCTGTTGAGTTTATTTTAGGGCAAATGTGAACTGTTCCACAGTACAACTACATTGCCTCTTTGTATATTATTTATGCACCCGCAATGTGCCTGGTGCTGAACAGTTGTGGTTAGAGACAGGTCCCTGACCCAAAGGGCTTACAGTCTAGAATGGGCATGGGGAGGGGCAACAAGAGGAGGGGCACAGAGAGAAACAAGGATACATTTACAAAGCTGAGAAGTTGCAGGTGTATGTGCTTAGCACAGGGTGAAAATAACTGAGACAATAGCCTGCACTGGGTGGGTGTTTGCCTGTCCATGTGTTAGGTGTTCACTCATACTCACGGCATCATCCAAGGACATCACAGTCCCGCCAGTGTGGGCTAGTGTGTCCTAATGCGCGCCCACGCATCCGCCTCTCATTTATTAGGTTTGCACACAGCCTTGTCTGCATCCAGGTCCGCCAGCACAATAGAGTCTCGCCTAGTGCAGCTGCTAGAGAATGATCAACTGTGAAGTGACTGCGAGAAGGTCGTTTCTGTACCCCCGCTCTCTCCTCTTGCAGCTGCTTCACAGCCGCCCAAGCACGGTGCTCTCTTCTTGCAGCTGCTTTACAGCTGCTTGCGGCTTGCAAGCTTGGGTGGCTGTGAAGCAGGGTTCTGAAGAGGCTGTAAGAAGAGAGGGTAGAGAGTGGCGGTGCAAGAAGGACCTTCTCTTGCCACCACCCGAGCACATGATCACTGCTGCAAGAGGAGAGCACGATGGAAAGGGGATCACGACTAGGGAAGAAGCCTATTGGCTGTGACCCCCAACCCCCTTTCCATCAGAACCAAGATTAGGGAGAGGGAAAGCATCGAGTAGCACCAACTGTGGTGGCTACCACCAGCACATGAAATGTGGGCAAGGGGCTGCTCATTTATTAGGTTTGCATGCTAAAACATGTGAGGAGGGGGGGATTGCATGGACCGAACACGGACTCCAGCAGGCTGTTTGTCTCCCCTTCGTTACAAGGAAAGAGACAGTATAAGGAGAAGCATAAAGGAACAGTTTATGGGCGTGATGAGCATGGGGAAACTTGACAGAAGAACAGCAGCAGTTTGCTAATGTGGGCTGCCAGGCAAAGAGGCGATTGTAGGGGTGGGCTGAGTTGGGAACACTGGCAGCTAACAATGTGCTGGGGTGGGGGAGGGGAAGCTTCATGGGGTGGCTGGCTGTTCAGTGACTCTCAGAGTGGGGAGACTCTGGCTAGGCTCATATGAAGGAGTCTAGCTAACTAGAGCACTTCAGGGGTGCTGGCTCACAAAAGCTGTCTTGGAGTGGGGCTCTTTCTGCTTTGCTTGAGTGCTTTCTCCCCAGTTGCCATTAGCAGAGGTAGCCTGCCTGGAGCAGAGCCACTGTCAGCTGCAGCATCGGAGTGCAGAGCTACTAGGTACTGAGGAGGGGGTGATGGTATACATAATGGACTAGAAATCCTCTCCCCGTTCCCTCCTTCACCTCAGTTGCAGAGACACTGGCAGCAGCTGAATGAGGAAAGATAGGGGAAAACACCTGAATGGATGTTGTTTCTATTGTTCAGTTAGGTGGAGTAGGCTTCTCACCTTGTTAGGTACTTTCACAGCTAGCTTTCAGTTAGTGGCCACAATCCAAACAATTTTACTCAGTTAGCCTACCAAGCCCCAAAGCTGCCTTTAATGTAGCACTAGACTAATAGCCCTCAATTAATGGGGTTAATAGGGCTAATAGCATTAATGAGAGTCTGCTAAGGGACTATGTTTCCTCAAGCTTAAGGGGGCATCGTTAGTTTGTTAACAGACCAGATAGTGGGGGATACTGAGGTCTATTAACCTGGGGCTGCATCAAAGGTTTCAGTGCCCTGAAAATGAAACCTGTTTGACTCACTGGCCAATATAATACCTTTCTCAGAATCAGATCTTTTCTGTGTGCTATTACATTGGGGCTGACTATTGTACTAAGAATTTTCTTTTGCTTAGATCATCATCAGACAGTCTGCAGTTATTGAAAGATAAACTTCCAGTAAGAGTGGAGGTTTACCTCTCCCTATGTCTTCCCTCTCCCTAGATTCTAAGCCCTCTTGGTAGGGATCTGTCTCTAATTATGCTTGTACAGTTCAAGCTATGTTGCTTGTGTTTATATAAATAATAAATAAGAGGTAATTGCCAGTTTACACTCTTGTAGGTTAAGGGGCTTCCACATTTAGGGTGTTTTCTAATGTGACAGTGTTGGGGCGTTGTCACGGACTTACCTGGTTAGAAGTGGGGCCACCACCACGGCTGGTCCCACCCCCAAATTAACATGTCAGGGGCCAGGCCACCAGTGGGGAGATGCACGAACGTGTATCCTCCCTGCCCCCATGCCGCCACCAGTGGCCCACCTCTCCAACGGGCAGCCGTGGTAGCAAATGGTGACTGCCATGGTGCCCGGACCTGGAAGGTATTCTGGACCAGGTCCAGTACTGTGGGTTTTCAAACATAAAAGCCTGATTTACACTCGGTTGGGTGGCCAGATCCCAGCCGTGGGGGCAGCTAGCCCAGGCTGTGACTCCACCCATGCTAGCCACCACCACAGCCAGATCTATTCTGTACCAATGTCTGACAGCCAGGAACTAACATGATGGTGACCCGCAGGTTAAACTGGATCAAAGTGTAGTAAAGCAAGCCACCCTCACTTTTGAAAGCACCCTTAGTGACAATATTATAGTGTATTTCAAAGGTAGTTCAAATACAAGCTCCTTCTGTTTTTCAGTTTTTTATATATAATCTTGGCTACACCTCTCGATTTTTTGGGACTAAGTCTGAAACAGGAATAGATTTTATTCTTGTGAAAAATGTTGTGAGAATCAGGGTTTGAGACATCAGACGTCTCAATCCTGATTCAGATTCTCATGAGATGTCTTTCTCCCTTCCCCTCTCCCCCACATGCCCAGCCTGGAGAAATGTAAGGAGGGAGGAGGAAGCCACACTGTTCCCTGCCCAGCTTTCTTACTTTGTCTGGGGCTTGCAGCCGTCTTGGTGGGGAAAGCTTTGCGAAGGCAAATTTTCAGGAATGGGAGGGGGGAGAGCAGCAGGGAGGGGGCAGACTCAGCTGATATCTTAGCATTCTATTGGCTAGCAGGAGTCAGAAGCCAATAGAACGCTGAAAAGCTGTACTGAGACTGCCTCTTTCCTTCAGCTCTCCTCCCTCCCAACTGGAAGTCCTTTCCAGATGGGAGGGGGGAGAGCAGGATGGAGGGGACAGAACTTGACCTTCTATTGAATGCAGGAGTTGGGAGCAGGAGTCAAAGCACCCAAAAGAATGCAGGAAAGCTATACTGAGCCCACCTCTTCCCATCAGCTCCCCCCTTCCATCTGGAAACAGGGAGGAGTACTGTAGTTGATTTGCACATGTTTACCCATGTGATTACCTTGTCTGGGACTGGAAACCGATGGGAAGGGGGAGCTGAAGGGAAGAGGTGGGCTCAGCAGGATATCAGACTTAGACCAAACATATCTTGGTTGGTCTGATAATCCTGCTTTATTCAGGCCTAGATTAACCATTACATTGACTACAGTGCAACATGGGGGTCCCAACCTAGAGGGGCTCCCTGTGCTCAAGTTAGGGTGAGTGTTCATCTAACTCATCTACCTCCCTGGTTGTGGGCACTGCTGCTGTGTGACTCTGGAGCTTACACTGAAGTGACTAACAAGAGATTCTCAACTGAAGAGGTACTGGCTATGAGGTGCCACACAGCAGCATCTGCATGGCCTACATGAAACCCTTGCTCCTTCCATGCACCAGCTCTGATGCTGGCTGGCTCCTTACACCAACACACACACACACTCTGTCAATTTTTAAACAAGACACTCCTACACATGGACACCTAGTGTCTACGTGTGGGAGCATCTGTCAGGCTCTGGGGCAGAGCCAGGGAAAGGGGAGGGGAAGCAGGTAGGCAGGAGGGGAGATGGGTTGCAGGGAGTCGGGGATATCCCTCAGATTAAACAAGGAAACCTCTCAGCCACTCTCCAATACTTTAGGAGATTAAGCACTCAGCATAAAGACCAGCCACGCTGGTCTAAGAAGGCTTATGGCTCATCATCGAGGTTGAGGGATGGGAAGCCAGGAGCGAGGAATCCAGGAACCAGAGGCAGGGATCAAGGGATCAGGGGTAAGGAACCAGGGGCAGGGGAGCGAGGGAGAGGGAGTAAAGGACAAGGAACCAAAGACAGGAGAGCAAGGGATCAGGTTGAGGGATGGGGAGCCAGAAACGAGGAATCAAGGAACCAGAGGGCAATGGAGC
>QEPC01001533.1:8967035-9017838 GCA_003113815.1 Sphenodon punctatus
TCTTCAGCTTGGAGAAGAGACGACTGAGAGGAGATATGATAGAGGTCTATAAAATCATGAGTGGTGTGGAACTAATAAACAAGGAACAGTTATTTACCCTCTCAGCTAGTACTAGAACTAGGGGACACTCCATGAAATTCATGGGTGACAAGTTTAAAACAAATAAAAGAAAATATTTTTTCACTCTGCGTATAATTGGGTTGTGGAATCTACTGCCAGAGGCTGTGGTAAGGGCCAGTACTATAACTGAGTTTAAAAGAGGTTTGGATAAGTTTCTGGAAGATAGATCCATTAGCAGCTATTAGCCAGACAGGATCAGGGAACATGACGGAGCTGGAAGAAAACAACAGGGAATGGATCCCCCATTGTGACCTGTTGGGTGCTTCTCCCAAGCCACCGTGATTGACCACTGTCAGAGACAGGATGCTGGGCTAGATGGACCATTGGTCTGACCCAGTGTGGCACTTCTTATGTTCTTAACACTGAACAGTGTTATGTCTAAAGACAACCTATGTTGTACCATGTCTACAAAAGTAAAATTAACTAGAACAAAGTTAATTAAAACGGAAACTGTTTTTGCATTATTTTTTGTGCATTTTAAGCTATTTATGAAAGAACTAATTGGGAGGAGCAACTTTAGGAATTTTGCTGCCCAAGACAAAATGCCAGAAGTCTTCCCCTCTTACAAAAGATGAAGCAGTGGGGAGGGAACACTAGGACCCTAGTACTTTTATCTCTTCCCTCCTTTCAAGCACTGCAGGCAGGGGGCTTTGGATTCTGTGCTAAACAGCTACAGAGCGAGGCAGTTCCTCTAATCTTCTGTAAAGTAGAAAAGTCCCTGAGATGGCTCCCTCCCCACAAACTCTGCAGGAAGGTGGCTGGTTCTTCCTAGCTGTTGAACTGGAACATGGAGAACTACCTGGCTGTTGAGTTTGCAAGAGTGGGAGCCCAGCCCTCACGCGCTGAGAAGAAGTCTGGTGAAACTGAGGAAGGAAAAGGGAGCCTGGTCAATTTTATCAAACCTCTAAGTGATTCAGTGCCAGATGGGGAGGAGGGAGCCCCATCTTCAAGGGAACAAGGAATCCGCTGGGATGGGGTTGCCAGTACTCCACTGGTCATCAGGGGCATCGCTAGGTAGGAATGGGTCCTGGTGTAGAGGATAAAATGAGCCCCCTACTCAGGCACTCCACTCCAGTGTGCATATACAGTCTACATGCATATGGGCCCAGCAGGCGCATGGGCTGTGGTGCAGCTGCACCTGCTGCATATATTATAGCTATGCCTCACTGGTCATATGTCAGTGCGGAGCAGGGTTGGTGAAATTGAGCAGCAGAAAGGAAGGCTGGTAAATTTCACCAAGCCTGTCAGAGACAGTTAATGCAGATGATAACTGACCGGTGGGGGACAAGGTAATCCCTGAAGAAAGCAGCTGCTTTCCCACCCTCCTCAGCCTACAGTGCAAAGCAGCCCGTTTACTGAAACAGCTGATGAGCAGGGAACCAGGAGCACTCCTGTAGTGCAGCCCCTAGGGCAGCATTTTTTTGCCTCTCAAATTTGTCACACTTGGTTGCAAATTACAGGGGGATCTTGTGAAACTGGGTGACTGGGCATCTAAATGGCAGATGAAATTTAATGTGGACAAGTGCAAAGTGATGCACATAGAGAAAAACAATCCAAACTTTTTGTACACAATGCTGGGTTCTAAATTAGGAGTTACTTCTCAAGAAAAGGACCTTGGAGTCATTGTGAACAATACATTGAAATCATCAGCTCAGTGTGCAGCAGTGGCCAAAAAATCGAACAGAATGTTAGGAATTATTTGTAAAGGGATAGAGAATAAAACTGAGAATATCATAATGTCACTACGGCCATTTTTACACAGACTGGGGTGGGTGGGTGAATGGTTGTGCTGCCGCGGTGGGTGGAGGTGTGTGTGTGTCCTTTTATACCGTGTTCACACGGGTGAACACCGACCAGACACCCATCTCCCCCCCCCCCTGCCCCCGCCGGCCATTTACACAGATGCCCCCCCTCCACACACTCGCCTGAACACCGAACGGGGGCGGGGAGGCGTCCATGTAAAAACAGCCTATATAAATCCACGGTGCGCCTGCACCTCAACTATTGTGTCCAGTTCTGGTTGTCCCATCTCAAAAAAGATATAGTAGAAATAGAAAAGGTACAGAGAAGGGCAACAAAAATGACAAGGGGGTATGGAATGGCTCCCCTATGAAGAGAGGCTGTATAGGTTGGGGCTCTTCAGCTTGGAGAAGAGATGACTGAGAAGGGATATGATAGAGGTTCATAAGTGGTGTGTAACACGTTAATAGGGAATTGTTATTTACCCTCTGAAATAGTACCAGAACTAGGGGACACTTTATGAAATGTACAGGTAACAAATTTTTGAAAAATAAAGTATTTTTTCACTTAACGCATAATTAAGATGTGGAATTTGTTGCCAGAAGATGTGGTCAAGGCCAGCAGTATAGCTGGGTTTAAGAAAGGGTTGGACAAGTTTCTGCAGGATAGGTCCATTAGCACCTATTAGCCAGGTAGGTTTGGGGAATGTAACCTCTTACTGTTGGGAGCTAGGAATGAACAACAGGGAATGGATTGCCCATTGTGACCTGTCCGATACTTCTTGCAAGTGACCGAGATTGGCCACTGTCGAAGAGAGAATGCTGGGCTCGATGGACCATTGGTCTGACCCAGTATGGCACTTCTTATGGTTTCTGCCTAGCAGTAAAGCAGGGCCTTATAAGAGATCCTTTCTCTATTTTTCTATTCGGCTAACTTTGGGTGTTTTCAAATGAGCAAGGTGATGGATGGGGAGCGGGGGGTGTCTGTGGCCACCAGGTGGCACTGCTGTGGAGCTCCCATACAGGTGGAGTGCATGGGGAGTGAGTCAAATGGGTGTGGATACCACCATCACAGAAGCAGCTGCCACGAACTCCTCCTGCCATGGACCATAGTGGAGGTGGAAGCGTGCTATGTTGACCTTTGCAAGTGACATGTCACAGGTGCGGGCATGGGGGAACCCAGGCTCCCCAGTGCTCCCAACCAGTTCTTGTAATTTGCAAATGCCGCTCCCCCACCCACAGTGCCTGTGAGCAGTGGACCTGTCTGCTGGCCTGATGGGCTGCTGCCATTCATACAGGCAGAGGCTCCTTGGCTGCCTGTTGCCATGGATCTGTTTGGCTTGCCATCCATGGAGCATTCTAGATTTTTGAGCAGTGCTCGGTGAGTGGCCATGAGTAGGTGTTCTGAGGCTCACAGGAGCATGCATCTGGCTGCTCCACCTTCAGATGGACAGGTGGCTCTGTGGTTCCTGGTTGGCCATACAGGGTAGCCTCTCATCTGAAAACACCTTTTTGTTTGGATTAGTGTTTTCTTAAGGGAAAAGTTATATTTCCTCAGTTTTTATTTCAGAAAATATCAGGAAACCAAGTTTTGCTCTTATTAGTGATTCCTGTTGTCTTTCATTTATCAGTCTTGAAGATTGTTTTCTCTCAGATTGTCTTACATGTGTGTAGTATACAGCACTGCAATGTTTTATTCAGCAATTGTCACTAATTTATTAGACCATTTTCACACCTCCCCCCACCCCACCCCCGCTCATATGCAGGAGGGAATGCACAAGCCAGAATATGCACAAGGTTTGGCTGGTCTGAAAGCTCCCCCTTGCGGCTTTGCCAGCAAACACACGCAGAAATACAGAGCTGGATTTCCTGCCCTGTATCTCTGTGTGTATTTGCCGGCAAAGCCACATGGGGGGGGGAGGAGGGGGGGTGCTTTCAGACCGGCGGAACCCTGTGCATATTCTGGCTTGTGCATTCCCTCCCACAGCCAAAATATGCGCATGGGGGAAGGTGTGGTCTCATTCTAGTACTCTGCATTGGGATATCATTTTTATAATGCGTCATTAAAAGTCCCCAGCTCAGGTTGTACATAAATCTGTCAGAACACTACGTTAGGTCAATGTTTTGGGCATTAAAATTTGTTTCTCATGCCATGAACATGAGGATCCAGTCACACTTGCTTTTAATTTGCCTAATAATTTTGCAGAATAGCATAAACCAATTAAACATATGGATGTGCCCTTGTAGAATTATGAAGCTCAGCTATTTGCCGTTGCTACTGCTTCCCCACCACCACCCCTCCTCAACACCAACCCTGAAAGCTTTAGGAAAGGTGGGAGAAGCAGCTGGAGGTGATTTTGGTAGAATGGGCACCAGAGATTTGACAGATAGTGTGGGTGAAAACAAAATATTATTATTAGCAAATATTTATATAGCGTTTATATAGCGCAAGTAATGTACCTGTGGCTTTACAAAGTAATGGAATAGACATATTCCCTGTCCTAGGGTTTATAATCTGAGAGATTGGGGCGGGGGGGAGAGATGAAGGAAGGCGGAAGGGAAGGAGTCCGTAGAGAGGGAGAGGTTGATGATGTGCAGGAGGGAAGGGGTGATAGTGGAAGCAATGGAGGTCAGGAGGCTCAAGGGGGCAAGTGGAAGGTTTGGAGGAGGAGAGCAGGGAGGATATTTCCTCAAGGGAGGTGGGAGGGAAGGAGGACATGAGAGGAGGAGGGGAGGGAATAGGAAGAGGAGAGGAGTGGGAAGCGATGTCGAGGCGGATCTTGTTTATCTTGGAGGTGAAGAAGGAAGCAAGTTCCTGAGCAAAAAGGGAAGAGGGAGGAGGTGGACAGGGGGAGCTTGAGGAGAGAGTCAAAGGTGGCGAACAGGTGGCGAGGGTCCCGAGAACAGGACTCAATGCAGGAAGCATAGTAATGCTGTCTAGCGAGGGAGATAGCAGAAGTAAGGGAGGAGAGAGAGAATTTGAAGTGAAGGAAGTCCGCATGAGAGTGGGGTTTGTGCCAGAGGCGTTCGGCAGCATGGGGGCAGGAGCGGAGGTGGCAGATACTGGGGGAGAGCCAAGGACAGGGGTTGTGGAAGTGGTTGGGGAGGGGGGCAAGAGAGTCAAGGGTGGAGGAGAGAGGCAAATGGGATGATGTCCACATTAGTCCACATCAGGGACTAATCAGCATGTCCACCTGCTTGTTCATTACTTGTGTGCCAGATGTTAGCCCCCTACCTGCTATGAGGCCAACACCCACCACCCACTCATGGCATAGTCCAGGGACATTGCAGGTCCACCATGTGGGAGAATCTGGGCCAATGTGTGCCCACGTGGCCATCTCCCATCACTTAGGTTGTTCCTCCTGTCGATGTCTGCCTGCATCATAGAGTTGTGGGCAAAAACCCTAGAGCATTCTGAGGAGCAACTGCTTCCTGCCCATCTCTGCTCTTGCTCTTCCTGATGCCTTAACACTCAACATGTGCCGAATTCAAATGTGTTGTCCCAGTTCCAGGGTGGCTGCTGCGGCAATCTTGACTAGAGGTCAGTGTGGGGAGGAGGTGGGACACACAAGCCAGTGGGACACTTGGGAACTGGCCCCAGCTGTTAGACCCATCCTTGGGGGAGCAGAGCAGAGAGGAGCTGGGATAAGAGTCCGGGGCAGCCTTCTTTGCTTCTCTTACAGAGATGGGGCTGGGAGCCTAGCTGGCACATCCGCCTCACTTCACTTCCCTAAACTGCCTCTGGGGCTGCCTCCCCAGTCTGGTGGGCCTGGGTGGAGAGGCACCATTGCTTCTCAAGACAGCGGTGGGCTGAGATGGAGAGGCACCATAGCTGTGCCCAGCCTGGCAGACCGGGGTGGAGAGGCACCATGGTGGCCAAGGCAGTGACCGACTGGGGTGGAGAGGGACTATGGCAGCCTGGAGCAGTGTCAGGCTGAGGTAGACAGGCACCATCACAGCTTGGGGCAGCAGCAGGCTGGGATGGAGAGGCACCATGGCTGGCGGTGAAGTTTATATAGTTAAATATATTTATATTTTTCAAGATCCATGGTTTCTGTACTTATTCTGGGGAAGGCGGAAGGTTTGTGGGAATGGGAGCAGTGGAGAATTGTGGTATGGCATAACGATAAGCTGCTTTGGGGGCTGGGATTTGGCTTCTACGGGAAGGGGGGCGCATTTGATCTCCAGCACTACAACTGATCTCCAACAGTAATTTAGCTGCTTCAAAAGCCCTCTCTACAATAGAGGGGGGGGGTGCTTAAGGAGGTAGGGATGGCCCAGTAAGCTTGAGCAACAGCCCCTAGCAATCTCTCCCTAATGGCTATTAGTCCAGTGCTATTTCAAAGGCAGCTTTGGTGCTGCATGGGGTCAGTTGTTTGGATAAAGAGATGATAAACCTAATGCACGTAACTACACAATGGAAACAACATCCAAGCGCATTGCTGTGAGCCGTGAATGCAAAAAACCGGGAGGAGAGAACATACAAAGACTGATTGCTTTCACTTTGAATTTTTACTTTTGATGTAAATTTTCACCTTAGGTGCTAAATAACGTATGTGATTTTTCTCAGTAAACTCAGCATTGTGCATAGCAAAAGTGCTGGCAGGTATAAACGCAGGTATGAACCCACTTGGGGTAGCAGGAACTGAACCATCTCCTGGAGTCGTAATAGATTGGAAGAAAGAAACGGCTCATGTGGCTTCTTCTACCCACAGTTTGCATGGCAGGGGCGGTATATTTATTAATTATTTTATTTAAAAAAAATATCTACCCTGCCCCACCCCCCCGCCACAGGCAGCTCAGGGCGACTTACACTTCATAAAACACTAATCATATATAGCATCAATAATTAAAATAAAACATAGAGGAGAATCAAAATCTAGGAAGGCTGGTGGTGGTGGGCAGAGCGCCATGAGGTGCTTCTAAGCACCTCCTATAAAAGTGGCCACATTTTCTAGAAAAGTGAAGCAAGCTTTTAAGAAGCAATCTTTTGGGGTCTTGTCTACACACACAAATTTATTTTTAAAATTTAAATATATTAATGCCATATACTTGGTAGACTTTCATATTTTAGGTTTTTTCTTAGTTTCATGTGAGCCTGTAAATATTGTCACTTGAAAAACGAAATAAAAGTTTCCACTTTACAGCAGTTTAATTAAATTTGTTTTAAAACACAGTTAGTTATACACCAGTGCAGATGTATGTGCAGAGCAGGCTTTGATTTATCTCCCTCTTTTTCAGTCATTTATAATTTTCTCACTTTTGGAAGTGGGTGGAATAACATTTCTTTCATAAAATTAAAGTTCATGTAGTATCTGTCCAACCACCTTTGAGTTATGATTGTATGAAATGCTACAAATTAAAACTGATTTAATCTGTTTGCCTTCCTACAAGCAAAGCTTTACTTAAAAATATAGAGAGATTTTGTAGCTGAAACTTTCTTGTGCCTCAATTAATTTGTTTTATTAAATTACCAGGAATTCCTTAAGAAAAAAATCTTGGTTTTTCAGAGATGCAGTGTACTTTCTAAAGTCAATATTCGTTTAGTCACATCTTTGTGGGTTGAATTTCATCACATAAGATAGGAGCACATACAGAAGATTTTGTTCCACACTCTCACATGGCAAAAGTCATTCCTCCTTATAGATGGTAGTATTTGAATTGCAGCAGACACTTTGCATGCTTCTCCTGCAACAACAAAGAGCAAGAGCAGTAACTTAGTCCATCTAAAGAAAATGGTGCAGTAGAGCAGTCACAAAGAATGATATTGCAGGTGATGTGTGTTAAGTGTATTCTACCAAATGTAATGTATGAGTTTTTCAAAATGTCACAAAACAGAAGAGATGTCTGAAACAGCATAGATGGATTGTGCTTTCTCTCATGTGGTTTTTAAAAGATAAGCATAACAAAGTCTGGCCATTATTTGAATGGGAAAGTACATATTCTACAAATGTCAAAAAAATTGTACAAATGTAAGTGAAATTTGTAAGTTTCAGACTTACCTCTGAAACTGTACCTAACAGTGAGCAAAATCGTAATTCAGACCTAGAAAATAAGGAGTTGTAACTTTAAATTCTAGATACTGTCGAGTGGGGACGCAGAAGTAGCTGTGCTAGGAACTAGTGGAAAGGTTGCCTGTAGAAGACTGGTCTTCAAATGTTAGCTTATGGATCAGAGTGAGGAAGCCCAGTTATATTTCTTATGCTCTGTTAATGGTTGTTGCTTGTGTTAGTGGAAGTGGTTAAATTATCTAGGTAAAGGGTTAATAATTGCACTCAGGATAATTTCTGGGCTCATCTGGATCACGTTGGCCTACTTAAAGTTAATCAGGAACAGAGCTGTGAGGACTGCCAAGAGAAAAGGTGAGGGGAGCCAGGCTTATATCCTAGTTTAGGAGGAGTGGACCATAGATAAAGGGTATTTATACATGAGACGATTGCCTGCTGGAGTCTTTGTTCGGTCCGTGCACTCCTGCACCCCCATGTTTAGCGTGTCCAGCCTAATAAAGGTGCAGCTTGTGCATGTAGTTCTCATGCATGTAGGCAGCCCCCAATCCAGTCCCCACTCACAGGTTTAGCCCGACAAACCTAATAGATGGACAGGCATTCTTCCCCACTGCGTTCCGCCCACCGACCCTCATCTCCCCACTCCCTCCCCACAGCAAACTATGGGAAGAAGAAGCTGCACTAGTTGTTTCTTTCTTCCAGGCTATCGGGACTCCAGGACGCGGTCCAACATGAGCAAGTACTTGGTCACATGTGGCATGCAGCCAACCCTAGCTAGGCAGCTTCCCAGCACTGTAAACGTTTCAAAACATTTGGTGTTTGGTCTGCAGACTGCACAGACACCTGTAATGAAGCCATGGATGCCCAGGAACTTCAGGATGCTCATTTTCTTGCTTCAGGCCTTCATAGCCAGTAATAAGGAGAACCTGTGAGTGATCCAAGAGATCCAAACAGCTGCTGTTGGATCAAGGAGATTTGTAGACACAGATCGTCACTTGCTCAATATGTGGCCATGGTACTGGAGCACACAACAACATGCAGGTGTTTCCTGCTTCCGCGTTGTAGAATTGCCTCCTTCTGGCGACATCGGACCATGCTGAGGACATTGAAGCCCTGCAATGGCAGGTGATGCATGCCAAGATTTACCTGTCAGGAGATGTGGCTTTACTCAACAATGCCCTGTGCAAAGGCAACTGGTGACAATTGAACCTGGCGGGGGGACAACAAATTTGCATGCCCCACACCTAATTTACATAGTTCCATCCACACTGATCTACATAGTTCTGCCCCTAATTTGCATAGTGCTGCATTTTGCATAGTTCCACCCCTAATTTACATAGCTTGTGTGAATGTAAAACCAAGCCCCCCAAACGACATGGCAAGGCAAAGATGGCACCCCCAACCATAAAAATGCAGACTACACAGGGGCACATAAACCCCAAAATGTATGGCATAGCAAAACTGGCATCTCCCCCCCCCCCCCCCCAATAAAAATACAGACTGCATAGGAGCATCAGCAAGGCCTTGAAACTAACAGTACAAGCTACTGGATTCTGGTAGTTTCAGAAGGGAACTGTTGAAGCCTTCAATTGTGGACACATTTAACACTAGCCTCCATAGTTTTACCACAATTATTTACAAAATATCAAGCTACAGGGAGGTGCCAACTTCCAAATGTATTTTAAAGCATTTTTTCCCATTTAGATGTTGTAAAATATGGAATATGGTGTGTGATTTTTGAAGACACATTTCAGGACTGCAGGACCATATATATGCTTAAGATCCAGGGGTGGCTGGTGGGTTTTGATGTTGGAGGGGCACTGGGTCAAAGCCGTGGGCAGGCCGGCGGGCCTAGGGGCGGAGCCAGGGGGACGGTAGGCCAGTGGCATGGCATAACCCAGCAGCAAGGAGTTCCCAGGGTTAACATCGGATGGAAGAAAACACAGTCTACATGCACATCAAGCTTAAAATAAATATTTTATAAGCCCAAAACTCAGAAAACACTGGCAAAACACAGCAGCCAGCCTCTGCCAGCCCCTGCCAGCCTGCCATCCTGCAATGGTGCCTTCCCCCCACTCCTCCACCCCTACCAGCCCATGGGCCTGCAGGCCCAATCACAATAGAGGAACCCCCACCATTCGGCTTCCTTGTTCCTAGATTTTAAATACCTCACAATATTACAGCAACCCCTTTTTTGTGCACAGATAAAAATATACATGGAAGTATAAAGATTACATAGCTTATTTTCTCATAAACATTATTGAAGTCAGCAGGATAATCTAGAATTGATAAATCTCTATGAATAATCTTTGATCCATATCAGTAATATGATATTACTCGCCTTACTGATGTACTAAGATTTCAGTTATTCTTCCACTTTATAAAACCCTTTATGGAGAAAAACAGAGCTACCAAGCACCAGTTTTGCTGAGTCCTGTTACAAGAATTTATTTGTTTAAATTTCTATCCAGCCCATCATATGGGCTTAGGGAAACTTGCAACATTAACACACACATATGTAAATATAATAAGGCCATTTAAAAGCCCAAGAAGAAGAAAAAAAGTCATGAAAATAATTCTGAATGTATAAATGATCACATCCATTGACAATTAGATTGCAAAACATGGTATGTTTTGTCACTGGCTTTGCTTTTTTCATTTTTTTAAATTGATTTTTTTCCATTTTAATTTACAATTTTATAAGTATACAAATATTTCAGTAAATTATAGAGCCACAGTAGTGGCTCTATGTTAAGGTGGTTGCAGACTTTCATTGAACAGCGCCTATGCTGTTCAGTGGGAGACTGTGTAGCAAACTCTTCTGGTTGGTGACCAAAACTTGTGTTACAATTGTAACATCCTCTCCCCATGTATTATTTATTCCTTTATTTATTTTAAGAATTTTGTATTCCACCCCTCCTGCCACAGGCAGCCCGGAGTGGCTAACGACAATAAAATATATAATACATAAAACAAGTTAAAACATCATCCCCCAATGTGATGATGGAATGGTGTCTGTAATGTTGTAATTGAAGGGTATTTATTTATATTTATACAGTGGTATTTTTGTTTTGTTTTGTTAAAAAAATAGAAGAAAAAACATTTGGATACATGCATTGTTTGTGGTCTCCCTTTAAAAAAAAAAAAAAAGGGGGGGGGGGAAAGAAATGGCAAGTAGTGGTGGCCAGCAACAGGGTGAGTGATTTAAAAAGGACACAGAAGAGTTCCCACAGCAACAGCTGTGGGGGGGGGGAGGAATTACTATCCCCGTCACTGGCTGCTTCTCCGGTTGTTGCTGTGTCGCAGACCGGCTTTTTGGTGGGCAGCAGCTGGCAGCGTCTGTTCATTGAGACTGCTTGACTCACTTGAGGGAGTCCCGGCGGGGGTTAGGCGGCGTGGCACTCAGGCTAGTAAGAAGAAGCCTGAGCCGGCCGGCCTCACAGCTCCCCTCCCCCCCTCCCAGCAACTACCTTCAAAGGCTTCTCAGAGTAATGTGGGTGTTTTACCATCAATGTTCTTATGTGTACTGTTCAAAGGTTTCTAAGGATGACGTGAGTGTGTTATGGCCAGTGTTCTTATGTTCATTGTTGTTCTAAGGCTTCTCAGAGTGATGTGGGTGTGTTACCCCCAGTACTATGGTGACCCAGGTTACAGGGTGACCTGGGTGTGTGATTCCCCATAAAAAAGGAAACAAAAACCAAAAGACAAATAGAAAAATAAAAGTTGGCTGAAATGGTAGGGAATCACTGGTAGTTATAACCGGCTTGATGAGACACTAAAAACATCAGTTTCTCTTCACAGTGAGCCTTGGCTCTATTTTGTCACACTGTTAGGGAGAAATGGGACTAGTGGGGGAGAGAGCTTGGATGGAACCTTAGTAAGAGGGGTCTCTATCCTCCAGTGGCAGGGATTCATGCAGCAGCAAGGAGTTCACAGGGTAAACTAATGTAATCTCCCTCCAATGTTAACTCTGGAACTCCTTGCTGCTGGGTTAAGCCACACCACTGGCTTAATGGTTGGGTTGGCTCCACCCACTTCTGGCCCCGCTCTCTGCCCTACAAAGTTGCATAAATTAGTATAAAATTGCATATGTACATTTCATGCAAATGTTTGTCCTCTTTTCTGCCGATGCGTCAGTGACCACCCTAACCCCTGCCCGCCCCTCACTGCCTGCTTCGCCAGCTCTTGCAGGCTGGCTCTGCAGCACCAGCCTGACAGCTCCCCGCGGCAACAGCTTGAGTGGGGGAGGAATTACCACCCCCACTCGCCTGTCATTGGCCGCTTCTCCAGATGTTGCTGTGTTGCAGGCTGGCTCTGCAGCCCTGACAGCTCCCCACAGCAACAGCTTGGGCGGGGAGGAATTACCACCCCCGCCCACCCCTCGCTGTCTGCTTCTCCGGCTGTTGCTGTGTTGCTGGCCTAATTCTGCTGCAGCTGTCACCACTGCCACAAGGAACATGAAGGGTAGGGATCAGAAGATGGGTGGGGGTGTGTGCGCTAATGTGGGGGGTGTTGAATGAGAATGAGTATGTGAGATCACTTTGAGTGTGTGTGAGAGGCGAGAACATGTGTGTTTACTTTAGAAGTGTGTATGGATGAGTGTGAGATCAATTTGAATGAGGTGTGAGGGGTGAGAGCATGTGTGTGTGAATGAGTATGTGTTTGAGCGGTTAGAGCATGTGTGTCTAGTGTGCGTGACTGATCAATTTGAGTATGTGAGGTGAGAGCATGTGTGTGTAATCAGTTTGGATGCATGTGTGAGATGAGAACATGTGTGTACTGTCTGATTGAGTGTGTGTGAGAGAGAGGTGAGAGCACGTGTGTGAATGAGTGTGTGACCTTTTTTACACAAGACGCAGTGGCATGGGTGGGTGTGTCTTGTATGAAAGCAGTCACTTGTCATAGCACCCCCGCAAAGAGACGCAGAGACTTAATATTGGTTTAAACAGCGTGGCCGCACTTTTATTCAACCAACATAACGGTAAGGCCGGTGGGGGATTGCACCAGCAATCATGGGTCCAGCATGCTAGTATTTAACGATACTTTTTAACTATAACTGAGTACTACATGGAAGCGCCTTCCATTATCAGTACCTTAACTCGAACTGTCCCCTCCTTTGACTGCAACAGTGCACTGGCCAAAAGGGGGTGTGCCCACTGTGGGCGTGAGTAAGTCAGTAAGTACACCACAGAATGTGGAGGCTGTGCATGCCCCTGCTTATCCTGCGGAGTACCCCTCCCAGGGTTATGACGACTGTGCATGCTGTGCCCGTCATTACACAATTCATCACCACCCCATCTCTTATGGAGATGACTCTTTTAGCTATCTTAACCTATTTATCCTAAACGAGCCTGCTGGACCCCCGCTTTGTGCGACATTNCCTGCTGGACCCCCGCCACAAAGGGGCTTTGGGATAAAGTCCCATCCCCCACCGCCTAGGAAATCAAAACTCCACTGAGATGATCAACCAGAGTGGTCAAATACAATCGGTTGCCCTGATCAGATAAATGGACTCCATCTTCTCTGTAAAAGTGTTGTTAGTGTGCACTATCCCTGCATGATTAATGACTGCTCCTCCCACACTGTAAGCCCATTTAGATATTTCCTTATTGACCCCTTTTCTGGTTTTGTCTACCTTGCCCTTCCACCTAATTCTGGGTAACCAATTTGTCCATATCAATTTTGCATCCTTGAACCAATCTTTTACAGTTAATAAATCAGTTTTGATCTGTATTATCAATTTCACTCCCTTATTTGATGTGATGTCGTTTTCCCCTAAATGGATGATTATTATGTCGGGTTTATTGCCTTTTCCAATGTGCTTCAATACCGGCAGGAGTTGCGCCCAGCGCATTCCGCTGGTCCCGTTCCATCTGATCTTTGCGAAGTCCCCTAGACCTAATTGGGATCCCCATTCTGACAATGCAGCCGCTCTGCTTGCCCATTGCACGATACTGTGACCCACAATCCATACTTCGCTTCTCGAACCGCCGCTGGATCCCATCCCTAATAAAAGACAGAATTGTTAGTGGGGGTAAAGTTTAATGTATCGCTTGTATGCTCCAGACCTCCATCTCCCAACTGCCTTGATAGCCTGCTCCAGCAACCCAGCTGCAGCCGCTGAAGTGGCCACCCCTATCCTAAACGAATGGGATCCAAAATCCTGGGGGGGCAAACCTACCTTGGACAAGGTCTTGCGGAACACTGCCGTGAATTGGTGACTGGTGAGGGGAGCCCCATTCTGATGAATAAAAAGGTGCCCTGTTCTAAGGGGCCTGGCCTCTAGGTATTGTCCTAGGAGCTGGACAGGGCATATAGCTGTTTGACCACACCTATGCAAGGAAACCGAGTGCCCTTTACTCTGCTGGTCGGTCTTAGACCTCCGAAGGTGTATGACTACTTTGTCCCTTCCTATAGTGACATCTGAGTTCTGCAGGGCAGTGTCCGTCCGATCCTTACAGTTGGCCGCCACCACTTCACTAATGCGAAATCCCCCCCAAAAATGTCACCACATACACTGTCGCAAACAGCTGTAGCTCATATGCATTATAGCACACACTTGGCAAGACACCAATGACCTGCAACAGTCTAGGCGTGGTGAGTGGCTTACGAATTTTTTGCGGAGGACGAGGGGACCTGGACCAGCTCTCTAACATGTGCCTAATGAAAAATCCCCTGTCTGGAGATGGGAAACCCATGAGGCGGTTGGCAAATACTAAGGCTGCCACTTTCCCACCAATGGTACCTGCTGCTAATCCTCTGTCCCTTTGCTGCATCGCAAATTGGATCACCTCGGGCTCGGTGATGGGAAAGCCAACCTTCCATCCTTTAACGTGCCGAAATTGTTGGAATTCCCTGATTGCCCTACCGTATGAGGCCTGGGTTCTCGGGGCCAACGATCCCTGTATGATGGACTGTGCTGTTATTCCCCAAGGTTCCATAAGGCTGGTGGCAATGGTTCGGGGACCAAACTGGCCTCCGGTGCCAATTCTCGGAATCGGGCTATCTGGAATCGAGAAAGGGCATCGGCTATGCCATTGTCGATCCCAGGTACATGTCTGGCCGTGAACAAAATGTTCGCCTTCAGGCATGCTAATACCAATACACATACCAAGCCCATTACCCTTGGGGATCTGGATGACAAGGTGTTAACTATGTGGACAACCGCTAGGTTGTCCACATAGAATAAGACCGAACGGTTGGCAAGCTGGTCTTTCCACACCAACACTGCAACAACAATCGTGAACAGCTCTAAAAATGTTAGGTCATGGGTCACACCTTGTTGGTGCCATGCCTGGGGCCACCGTGCTGCACACCATCGGGTTTTGAAGTATATCCCAAAACCCGACCCTCCGGCTTTGTCGGACTACACTTGTAGGTCTACCCTTAATAATAATTTGGTCCTCCAAAAACTGACTCCATTAAAGTCAGTTAGGAATTCTATCCATGTGTTTAGGTCTTTTCTCATTTCATTTGTTACCCTTACCCTGTGGTGCGGTTCTAACTTTCCTCGAAGTTTTTCATATAAGCGGGCTAGGAAGGCTCTGCCCGGGGCCACCACCCGGCAGGCAAAATTAAGGCTGCCCACCAGGGACTGCAGGGCCAGCACAGTGGTCTTTTTTGTGGCTAAACAATCTTGAATCTTACTTCTGATGTCCTCAATTTTGTTTGCCAGCAGGGTGGACTGCTCCATAACTGTGTCCAGTTCGATCCCTAGATACGTGATCTTGGTACTAGGGCCTTCGGTCTTCTCAGGAGCCAGCAGGACACCAAGGTCCGCTGCAATGTCCTGAAAGAGGCGCAAGGCCGCAGCACATTCATTTATTTGTGGGCTTCCTATTATCAGGAAGTCGTCTAGATATTTTGTGATCTCCCCTTTTTTCCACTTTTGTTTGAAAACCCATTCAATCACGCTGCTAAATCTCTCTCAAACTGAACAAGAAATGGAGCAGCCCATCGGCATGGCCCGGTCGAAGTAATACTGACCCTTGTACTGGAAACCTAGCAAATGAAAGCTCTCTGGGTGCACGGGTAACAATCGAAAAGCCGATTTCACGTCACATTTCGCCATCCATGCCCCTCGTCCCATCCGTCTAGCCTTATCCACGGCCACATCGAAAGATGCGTATTTGATTGTGGTAAGTTCTTTTGGAATGGCATCATTCACAGATCTACCTTTTGGATGGGACAAGTGATGAATGAGGCGAAATTCTCCTAGTGTCTTTTTTGGGACTACTCCTAGGGGAGAAATGAAAAGATTCGGTATGGGGGGGGAATCGAAGGGGCCTGCTACCCTACCCTCCTTTACTTCCTTTTCTATTTTGATCTTTACTATATGTTCCATCCCTATTGTGGACTTCAGATTACGAGCTGCTACCACGGCATTCACATGTGCAGCGGGTATCCTGAATCCTTTTTAAAACCCCTCTACTATGTATGCTACTTCTTGTCGGTTCAGATGTAGGTACAGGGCCCGCTCCAGTCGATCAATTCTGACCGGAGTTGGCCCCCTGGGTAGATCGGGGACTACCAGGCTGTCCTGGGGCCCCTTTATTAGAGCTACCGCACTGTGGGAAATTGCCCTTTTCATTTCTCTGCCTGAGTTTAAAGCAGTTGGAAACTGGGTGTCCCCCACCACACACCGCACAGCTGTGCCGGAATTTACATGAGCTCCTATTACATCGTGACCCACGGCTATATTCCCAGCAATATCCCTGTGTACCTTGGGTGTTCTTTTTTCCCTCTCCATGAAAAAGCTCGTTGGCTGCCACTACCCCCCCTTTTATCAATGCATGTCTGCTCTCAGACAATGGGACCCTGGTAGCGTCAACCATGCATTCAAGCCATATGTCAATTGCATGGGTGTCCTAGCGCAAGCCCGGGTTCAAGGCGGCCCTATGCCTGAACGCCTCATCATATCTAAACCATGCCCCTGGGGGACCTGTTGTGTATGCTCTACGCACTATATCCACATACTTGTGGAGCTCTAATCCCCGCCCAGGATCGGCCTGTAATACCACTCCCATGTAGACGGCGAACGATGATGTCCAGTTCGCCCAGTTCCTGTCCGCTTTGGGGCGGCGGAACTTCTCTTTGTCCTTTTCATCCACTTTCTCGGTGTGATCCAATATGGGATCACTAAACATTAGGGCGAACACGTCTACGTATTCACCCTTCCAAATTTTTTTCTTTTGTGGCAGGCAGTAAATGTTCACCAAAAGGAGCCCCCACACTGCTGTGGGCCCCCCCTGGTGGAGGTGGGGGGCGTTTCTGTGGGGCGGAGGTCCCCTCTGCTCTAACATTCCCTATTGCCGGAGGGCCTTCTGCTCCCTCTGGCATTGTTCCTCCCGCTTCTAACCCTAGCTCATTCCCTGCCCTAGCTGGTTGGTGTGCCTCTGTGGGAGGTGGGGGGGCCAGTGTGACCCACACCCATTCTCCCTCCAACCTCATCCTTCGAGGGCCCTGGGAAACCATGGGGTTACTTGGTTTATCCCCCCTTTTGTCTCCCCCCATATCTCCTACTCGTGGGCTTGGGGGCAAGCTCGGGCCTTCGGCCACCCTGTGGGCTGTCCTATCCGGGATCCCGCCCCGTAGCCCCTGTTCTCGTTCTATTACTCCACCTTGATCCATTGAGCCTGACGAGTCCCTGGGATGGACTGCCCTTCGTCTGCCCCTTTGTAGCTCCTTTTCCAGCTCTTGTACTCTTCGCCATAATTCTTCATACGTAGGCTGTCCTCCTGCCCTGGGTTCTTCCGTACGTCTCCTCCTGGCTGGTGGCAAGTCGCCCTGCATAGACAAAGGAGAAACTCCTTCCCCTCCACATGCTCTGTGCCTGCCTGATCCAGTCTCAAGCGGCTGAGCTCCATGCGTGGCTCAGTTTTGTCCCCTTAATTGATTCTCCACTAGGCCAGGGACCCCCAAAGGGTCACCCACCCCGGCCACATTGCTATTGTGGGCTTCTCGTGTGCCAGCCTCATACATGGCCTCTAACAATGGACCCAGACCTGAAGGTAAACCCTCCCCGTCTTGCCCTTCTCCCTGGCGGCTCCCTGCCTGGATGTACTCCGGGGAGGATGAGGCCGGCAACTCCCCTTGCCGGCCCAACATTTCCCCTTGTGTCCCTGAGGTAGTGGGGCTGGGCTCCACTCCCCCAGATTCATTCCTGTAACGCATGGGGGGGATGATAACCCTCCCCCCCTACTCCTGTTATGGCCCTCGCGGGGGCTCTCTTCGGGGCAATCACTTGTTGGGGGCAGGTTCACTGCCCTGCACCTCTCACTCACCTCCTCCGTGTCCCCCGTTTCATGAAAATTGTCCTCTTCGCTCCCTGCCTGCTCCCTCTCCCTTAATTGTGCCTCGCAGCGCTGGAGCCTTTCCATTATTTCCCCGGGGGTGGGGCACCCTCTTAGGTTAACTCCTTCACTCTCTTCCCTTCTCCTCTCCCGAGCAAGGCGGCCGCTAACCCCGCTATTCCCTTTCTTTCCTCCATCCCCTTTTTTCTTTGCCTTGCCCATTTATTTATTTATTTATTTATTTATTTGCTAAATGCTACGACTTGAAGCAGCAGCCTAATGCCTCTGCTACTGCTTCTTCGCTCACTTGGCCCCGTCTGCCACACTCACGCGGCTCAGGGAATCCTCCCTTCTAAAGGGGAGGAGCCCCATGCCCCGCGCTGCGCTAATGCGCATGCGCGTCGGGCGGTTGCATAGCAACCCGCACAGAGAGAGCCCTGCTAAAGGGGCACTCTCAACCAGCTGAGCTGTTGCTTTCCCGCGCCTCTTTGGTAAGTGAAGGAGGGGGAGGGGCCCGACAATGGCCCATCACCGCCATTTTGGCGGTGACGGGGGCTTGTGCGCTACTGCATAATACGCACCTCCACCCACCACCCCTGTACAGAACAACCTGCAAAAAAGCAGGTTGCTCCATGGGGGGGTGGGGGGTGGGGGTGGAGGGGATGAGCCTGTGTGCACCTGCAATGTTCTTGTGTCTGGGGCCAGCGTATGAATTAAGAACACCATTAGGTTTCAACAGAAGGGGAAATTACCTAGACCTTTGGTTTAAGAAGCTCGTTAAGACGGCATTACAAATTATACTCAAACATTAACATGACAGTAAATTGTATGTTAAAGCAACTTTATTAAATATCAAACCAATTTATACATTTTTCTTTTCTCATTCATTAATAATAAAAAAAATTATGACAACAGAAATTAAGCTGCATATGTGTGGTATGGTGACTAAACAATACTTATACATGATGAAGAATGTATGCAGAAAAATGTATAGATTGGTCTGATATTTAATAAAGTTGCCTTAGCATGCAATTTACTGTCATGTTAACGTTTGAGTATAATTTGTAATGCCACCTTAGCGAGCTTCTTAAACCAAAGGTTTTTTGTGCAGGTAATAAATATATATTCTACTGCAATTAGCATTAAGTTAAGGATTATAAGTGTTGCAATAACTTGATCTGTCTACATAAAATCACTAGATATCTCTTCCTCCTCCTAACTTACTTCTTCCTCCTCCTGTGTAAATCAGTACTGGCTGTCATACCCCATTACTATTTTTCTTTTTGTTGCATCACACCCTGGTGCTAATCCTAACCTTTGCATGCCCCATGCATGCTGTGCAGATAGCATGCACTGAACCTCCCGCAGACACCGCATGCAACCTCACTATAGGGACTCTGGCACATGTGAGAGCCATGCATAAATCGCATGCAGGAGGAGTTTAGGATCGTCGCCTTTGTTTTTAGAAGTCAACAAGACAAGAGGGAAATTCTAATGAGTTTAGTTCTGCACAGCTTAGTCATCAGAGTAGCACTAAATCTAATTATTGATACCACACTTTGTATCTTTCTTATTGATGTGGCAACATTTGACTTAAAAAGTACATTTTTGAGCCCTACTCAGGATGGAGCTGCGATGATCGTACAGCTGAATTTATGAGGCAGTGTTCATTTGCCCAAAAATGTGGATTGAAAATCACTTGCATTCAGATAAACTATCAAAGAATTTCAGATGGGTATGCCCTTCTAAGACAGTCCAGAAAGGCTCCACATCTTACATCTGTGCTCAGGGAAGGAAATGATATTTCCAGTTACTGTTGCTTTTAGTGGCCCCTGAGTCCAGTCTCTTTTACTTGCTGTGTGCTTGTCCTGATACTGGTACTTGGACCCAGGTCTAGTTGCTTTTTAAGACCATCCGTGGCCAGTGACCCACAGGCTGGCACTTGACATTTGGGCTTAGCAGTTTGAAAATTCAGAGTTCTATAAAATCTGACCCAGTCATTTTTGTTTGATGTTTGATTTTATTATATTAAATATAGATATTATTTTTCTTATACTAACCCACACAGTGGTTTATAGTGGTACTCTGAATTTAAGGACTTGCCAAAGGAAAAGATTATAAAATTGTACAGAGATTTATTTTTCCTTACTCATCAATCTTATTTATTGAATTGATTTCCCAGTGCTTCTGTGGCTGTACACACACAATCTTTCTTTTTGAAAGATGAGTCCAAATTCAAGAAAATCCACTAAAAAGACCTAGCGACAGGCATCTATAGTTTATTCTTTAAGATATGCTGCAGATTATAGGGAAATCGGTTTTAGGGTACCTCCTAATAGCTTTCGAAGCCTACAAAATTAAAGTAAGTTAGATGACCTTTTCTCCACAAATTATTAAAATGGATGCATCAGTGGATTGTCTACCGAGTCTGTTT
Organism: Sphenodon punctatus; assembly: GCA_003113815.1. NCBI lineage: Eukaryota > Metazoa > Chordata > Lepidosauria > Sphenodontia > Sphenodontidae > Sphenodon > Sphenodon punctatus. The sequence continues at coordinate 8,987,626 of QEPC01001533.1, forward strand.
TTATTATTAAAAAATATCAAAACTTTATTCAGATTGTTTGTTTTTACAAATGAAAAAATGAATAAAAATGTAATTAAAAAACCCCACTCATGCCAGAGTGGCGCCATTGATTTTACTGGAATTTCTCCAGAGTAAATTATTTGATTGCGACCTAGACTTTGAGGGGAAAAAGTGTCTTGTGCTTCAGAAGGGAGAGAAAGGAAAATCATGCTTGGTAAATTCCTATATTGTTTGAAAATATTGATTTGTAACTTTATTTATTTAAATATATGCCCCACCTTTCCTCTAAGACTCAGGGTGGCTTACAATAATTTGGTCCCTTGAAAGAAATTAAGGGCATTTTCAGACAAGACACTCTCCACCCACTACCCATCCGTTATATATGTTGCAGGGCTGCAGTGTTGCCCTATGGGTGCCTGTCAGGGCCAGCCCTACTGTGGGGTGGCTTGAGATGGTCACCTCGGGACACGCTCCCCCGCACTCTGACAGTGGCCAGGAGCTGGGGACTCCAAGCGCGGGGCCCCCAGCCGACTCCAACTGACAGGCAGCGGAGGGGGCCAGCAGGAGTGAGGGAGAGGCAGAGACCCTGCCTCTCCCACACTCTGTGCCTCCCCCCCCCCACTGCCTGTCACAGTCTCGGCCATGGGAAATGAGGGAGAGAGAGGCAGATCTCCCTCATTTCCCTTGGCCGAGACACTGACAGGCAGGGGGGGCACCCACAGAGTGAGGGAGAGGCAGGGCCTCTGCTTCTTCCCTCACTTCCGCTGGAAGTGAGGGCGCTGGCCCCCTCCGCTGCCTGGCTGTTTCGGCAAGGAGAAATGAGGGAGAGGCAGGACGCCTGCCGCTCTCTCCCTCATTTCCCCTGGCTGAGACTGAGACAAGCAGAGGGGGTGGGTAGCGGAACCTCCGGTGGTGGCAGGCAGCGCGGTAGCAGATTTAATCTGCTGGTGCGGTGCCCGCACCGCCTGAAGCTCCGAGCCTGGTGCGGGTCCCAGGCCAGAGGTGGTGATGGCGGCAGCGGATCAGGTAAGTGATCCGATTCGGAATCTGAATGGCTGCTCAGGCTTGGAGATGGGTGGAGGGACATGCCCGTCTGCCCATCCCCAAGCCCGGGTAGTGTGCCGCCCCCAGGCTGGGGAACTCCCGGTTTGCCGGCCGCCGGCGAAAGATATGGGGCCCCACATTTATTCCCTACCCTGGCCCCCGCTTAGGCTATGGACGGCCCTGGTGCCTGTAGCATGTATAGTGGGTGGGAGGTGGGTGGGGAGTGTTTTGTCTGAAAACACCCTGAGTGGTGGTTTGAAGAGCAAGTTTCTGTTCTTGCACAAGACAATACTGAGACATAATTTTTACCAAGACAATTTCTCAATGGCAATATATTCTTCCCCTCAAACTTCTTAGTTGTCTCTGTTTTAAACAACTACTTCTACTTTAAAATCTCTTCTTGGTTTGGATCCAAAAATCAGTCTGATCCAGGGCATCTAAAACATTTAGGAATGGCTGTCACCAACTAAAATGCATCAGACCTAGATGAGAACTGTTTTTCTGTTAATTGTGACAAATTGAGCTAGGTTTGGTTTTAAGAACCATATTATAGGCTAGATGGGCTTTAAACATGATTTGAAGTTCTTTAGGGTCTGAAGGTATAACTCCAGTAATATATCCACATTTCCCTTTGTGTGCCACAACTGCTATATAATATGCACAAAGGTAGGTTTAGAAAAAGTTACCAGTATTAATTTGCAAATATAACAGGAAATTAAATTTAATGTGAAAGTAGTCTTCTGCTTTCTTTCCCTTAACATATTATTTTTGTTCTACTCCAGAAGAAAGATGGCAATTTGTTTGAGTGTATGTGTGTAATATTTTGAATAGGACAAATAATGTTAACTTTGCAGCATTTTAAAGTTGCAGGAAGTAGGACATCTTGTTTTCTTTAGGGAAGTGTGAATGAGATTCTTGTTCAGCTGAAGACTAGAATGTTACTAGGTTAATTGCTGGAAATAACAATATATCCAAATGCCATCATTACCACCTTGTCACTTTTCAAACAAATCATTATGAATGATCTATTATGCTTTAGATTGAAGACTAATTACCCATGATTCTGATTACTCATTATTGTGAGTAACTGGTTTAGGATCATTACACAGCTGTCTTATCTGCCTTCTGAAGAGGAGCAATCCTAATGATTAACTACAGTGTTACTTCTGATCCCAGTGCTGTGATTAAAATCTGTCATTCTCTGTTCTCTATCCCACCCACCACCTCTTAGTCCCATCATTGGCCGCCATGGCTGCTCGTCATGGTGGTAGGTGAGGCCAGTCAGTTGAACATTCATGCAGCAACCCGCCCACCCTGGTGGCCTGACCCAGTGTAGACAATGTCCGTGGCAGTTCTCTGATCTGGCCCAGGTCGTTACGGAGGCACTCCATCACCATCATGTTTGTTAACAGAATGTCTGAATTTATTATAAAAAAATAAAGAAGACAACCCTTACAAAATGAAATAAATCAAACTCTTTTTGTCATTCTGCCATCTTTCTGCTCTACAAATGTGGATTTCAAGCAACTCAGGTGTTCTAAGGTGTTTTTGAACACACATTAATAGTATCCACTTCCTTTTTTTAAAGCTTATGGCCAAGTATACTCTTTTAAAAGAGATCAAGAGTAACGTACTGGTGAAATCACTTGCTGAGGATTATTTTGGTATACAGAAGAGCCTAAGTAAAGCCAATATATGTACGACTGTGCATGCCTACTTTCAGTGCCACCTTCCTAACATAACCTGTGCTGGGATAGAGAAACAGGGAGCTGCAACAAGGGGCTGTTTGGTACTCAGTAGGGATGTTCAGTTTTGTATTATTTTATTAACTACAGAAATGAAGGAAGCCCCATTCGTTTTCATGACTAAGGTAATGAAAATGAATGAATAAGCAAATGACATTCATTTGATTTCATTTGTTTTTGTTTTTGTTTTTTTGTTTTATTTTATTAAAAATAATTTGGAAATATTTAAAATCACTGCACATGTGCAAATGGTCATTGGGGCCATTCTGTGCATCTATGCCCTTCTCCAAAATGGCGCTGGCAGCATTGATGCCATTTTGGAAAAGGGCCATGCATGCATAGAATGACCCCAGTGGTCATTTTTCATATGCACAATGATTATTATTGTTTTATTAAAATAAAATGAAAAATTAAACAAAAACAGTAGCATCCTTTATGAAACCCCCTGAAAATGAACTGGTTTTGGGAAATGAATATTAATGTTGTGCCTTCTGTATGCCCCTACTCAGCTCCTGAGCTTGCTGTTTGTGACTGTGTAAAGAAAACAAACAATTGTTTGGTAAGTAGTACGCACTAGGCAGAACCACGAAAACCTTGCCATGTGGTTCCTGGGTCTCCCATTATCCAGGGAAGTGGGCAATGGCACAACCTCCTGTACAAAATAAAGCGGGCAGCTAGGTGGCAAAACTGCTGAGCAATTGCAATATGAGAATAGTTCTCTAACAGTGTCTAGCTGTGCTGGAGTACACAAGTTCTTTTACATTTACCCTCTCCATTGTGGCCCCCCGCTTTATGCGGGGAACCTCCAAAAAGACACCCCTGGCAGACTGCAGGAGCCGCTCTGGGGCACTGAGGACGAGGCGGTCCCTGAGGTACGAGGGGCCCAGACCGTAAAGGGCATTGTAGACCAACACCAACACCTTGAACCTGGCTCGGCACAATATTGGCAGCCAGTGCAGAGTCTGGAGTACAGATGTAATATGCTCCCGACGGCCCGTCCCCGTAAGGAGATGAACTGCTGCATTCTGCACTAGCTGCAGCCTCCGAATCAGGAACAAGGGAAGCCCCACGTAGAGTGTGTTGCAGTAGTCCAGCCTCAAGGTGATGAAGGCATGGATGAGGGAGGCCCGGGCTGGGCCGGAGACGAACGGACGCAGCCTACGCACCAGATACAGCTGGCGGAAAGCAGCCTTGGCGACTGCCTCCACCTACCGCCCCAGGCGCAGGTCTGCGTCCAGTGTCACCCCCAGACTCCAGACCTGCTGAGCTATAGGAGGGCAAACTCCCCCAATCAGTAGGGCCACTACCTCCCTCGCTCTTCCCACCAACATCACCTCCCTCTTATCGGGGTTGAGCTTCAGTCTGCTCTGCCGCATCCATTCCGCCACAGCCTCCAAACACTGGGATAGCAACGAGACAGCCGGGTCTGGGTCAGTTGAAAAGGAGAGGCACAGCTGAGTATCATCAGCATATTGGTGACAACGCACCCTGAACCCCCTCAAGACCTCCCCCAAGGGCTGCATATACACATTAAATAATAATGGAGACAAGATGGAACCCTGCGGAACGCAGCATGATAAGGCGCGGGGGCACAATGTCTCATCCCCCAGCACCACCCGCTGGCTTCTCCCCGAGAGAAATGAACGGAACCATTCAAGAACGATCCTGCCCAGACCCCCCAGATCACGCAGCCATCTCACTAGCAGCCCATGGTCCATGGTGTCAAAAGCGGCTGAGAGATCTAGCAGGATGAGAAATGTTGAACATCCTGTGTCCATCTCCCGGCGAAGGTCGTCTACCAAGGCCACCAATGCTGTCTCAATGCCATAGCCGGGGCGGAACCCAGATTGAAAAGGGTCTAGGAAACCGATGCTGTCCAGATGTGCCTGGAGCTGGAGTGCCACTGCCCGCTCAATAACCTTCCCTAAAAAGGGAAGGTTAGAGACAGGTCGGTAGCTGGCGAGTGCATCCACGTCCAAAGATGTTTTTTTCAGCAGGGGGCGCACCACAGCCTCCTTGCGGGAGGGCAACAGCCTCCCCTGCTGCAAGGATGCATTAACTACCCTCGCCAGCGTCTCCCTGGAAGCTTTCACTAACCAGGACAGACACGGATCGAGTTCGCAACAGGTGGCCCAGTTGGGGGAAATAGTGCTCTTTACCTTCTGTCACTACCAAGGATGCTGATTAAAATACATCAGTTTAACAATAGCAGGACATAATTCCGGAAATACACTAAGGGACCCTCTCCCTACCTGACTGCACAGAACTGGACACTTGAGACCACAGCCACACACAGCAGTTTCTGAGAGCAATAATTGCAAACCTAATTAGGGGAATAAAGCCTTTCAAGCAGGTGTAGTTACTGTGGTCCAGCTCCATTGGGTAAAAACAGAAATGACCACACACATGGGGACAACGCAACCCAGCTCTGGTCAGGAAGCTGCCACAGACGTGGTCTGGGTCAAGCTGCAGAATAAAGTTTACATGGCCAGGATCCAGGGGGTGAGGAGAGACACGAACATGCAGCTGTCCAATCCCACTCATACGCTACAGCCAGTGCTCTGCCCCACACCATGATGGGCCACCATGGTGGACCCAATCCAGACCAGTGGGAACAGACTCTGAACACGCTCTGACCCACTTTGTCCTGATCAGGTTGGCACTAGCCTGGGCTGTGAGTTCAGCCATTTACCAAGGTGAGAGCCCGAGCTGCCAACATGCCTGGGGTAAGTCTGGGCGAATATCTGGCAGCCCAGTAACAAACTTGACAGTGGCACATGAGCCAGAGCAGGTCACAGCAGGGTTACTGTCACATTTATTTATTTTTTACCCATTAACACTTTTAACTTACAATAACATTTCAGTCTATCCAGTTCTTTGGCAAATTTTAGTGAAATCACAGGGTTTTCAGGGCTTGTGTTGCTTTGTGAAATGTAGGGTTTTATGTTTCTTAATTTTCTAGTTGCTGCTGCCTGCTTGGTGTTGGTTGAAAGTGTGGAGTATTAACAGTCTGGTGTACTACTAGTGTTGAAACTGGAAAGTGCAGAGAGAAGAAAATTGACTTGAACCATCAGCTTTTTGACCAGTTTGTACACTTCCATACCTCCAAACATTTTTTGGCAGTCAAAGAGGGACAAGTTCCACCCCTTAGCCAAACAGCTCCCCCTACACACATGCATGCATGCACACACCTTCCAGCATTCCAAGTGCATAAAGAGGGACCGGAGGACCGATGGTCTCCTGCTTATCATTCCACTTAGATTCTTGTCAAAATCATCCTCTTTTAACCTTGTTTTATAGTTTGTGTTTTGTGTTGGGAAAAGCTATCACAGTAAATTGAAACTGAAATGACCAGAATCATCCTCCAATGACTCTTTTCGCACAGAGACTCCAACACTGATAAAATGGGTGTTACATTTTATTATACATGTTGTAGGGCTCCCATAGAGCACACCTGCAGCCCTGCAACATGTATAATAAATGTAACACCCATTTTATCAGTGTTAGAGTGTCTGTGTGAAAAGGACCATCTTCCTATTGTCTTCTCAAGTTTTCCTGAGAGGTAATCAGTTAAGAGGTGCCTGAGGCTTCAATAACAATCTTTTTGTATTTCTCTTTTCTGAAGGCAGGATTTTGACTCCTGAAAGGGAAGATTGGGTTTCAGCACCCAAGGAGAGAGTGTCCCTCCTAACTAGGGGCTGCTGGGAGGAATGCACTTCCTCTGAAGTGTGTGGTACTGGTCACCATCAAGGACGGGGTACTGGGCTAGCTGGGCCATTTGTTTAATCCAGTATGGTAGTTCTTATATATTTACAATAACAAACTTAAGCACATACCATTTGAAACTCATCTTCTTCTTTTATATTTTTAAGAAATCACTTTGAAAATGCTTAAATGTGTGTGGCCTTTCTCTAAAGTGCATAGGAATCTGCTATATCTGCCTTACAACAAGTTTGATCTGATGGGGCCGGTCTCATACCCTCGGATCTCGCACACACCCCATGCGTGGTTTCTGCACAGCACAATGTGCCCTCAGTGGAGGTGTGCGTGGCATGGGATTGGCCCCTACGTGATGAAGGTCAATAGAAGGTTTATTGCAGCTTCACTGAAAGCTAAGTAGGAAGGATGTACACTATCACTTTCTATGTTATGTGTAAGCATTTTGGCTCCCTGTTTATAATAGCACAGTGTTACTGAACTTTTCATCCTTTCAGAAAATGAAAAGCGTCCTCATTACGTGCTGGATAAACAAATAGTTAAATTAATTGTAACCAAACCCTGTCATTGGCCATTTTTAAATGGACCGTGTAGGTGGGGGGATGGGTGTGCATTGGCAGTGGGTGGAGGTGGGTGTGCAGTCTTTCCCGCAGGCGCACCCTCACCCCATCTCATCCACCCACTCCCGCAGCACTTACATGGACGCCCCCCCACTGCACACCCACGACACACACAGAGCAAGGGTGGGGGGGCATCCATGTAAAAACGGCCATTGTTTAAGATATTTGTCAGGACACTTTTATCTGGCAAATTTGCACTGCTTACTTTAAAATCTGGGACTTCAGTCATGAAATACTAGGAAGGAAATAGGGCGTCAATTTCTCTTCATTAAGCTATTTGTTCCTATAAACATGGTTTATACTAAGAAAAAGTAATTTCCCTCAGGAAACCCTCATTACACTTTTATAAAGGAGCCACCCTACCCATTTGCATCATATCAGCAGTTTCAATCTATGTTCCTGATTTTATTTTTAAATAGGGTTTCTTCTGTCCGTGATCTGCTTTTGCTTGCTTTTGAAATATATCCCCACAGTGGTGTGAGAGGATGTGCTGAGAGAGTATACTCCCTGTGAACTCTGGCTTGAAGAGTTTGCCTGAGAAGTCTTAACTGCAAAGAACAAGTAAACCATCTATGAGCAAGCAGGGTAGCACTGTGCAATTGACAGAAGATACATAATTGTATCTGTTAACAGGGGTGCACAACTCAAATTATTTACATCTCTTGTTACTTGCCAACACCAAGCTGCTGCTTGTTGGACATGCATCTCAAGCTGGCATGTGCATATTTGATGTTGTTTGTCTAGGAAGTTCTCACTGGAGGGAATAAGAGGGACATATCAGTGTCATCCCCATAATAGCCAAGGCAGAATTAGTATTTGACAGGAGTGAATTCTTTGTACCAAGGCTGTTGCCTGCAGGGATCATTTACATCCAAACACCAGAGGAAGTGGGCCTGAATGTGTCTGAAATGGTCATAGCTGCCATGTCCCAAGAGTCCCCAGGCACAGCAAAATTGCTTCTCATGCTGCATGTGGTGTGCTCCTGCTTTTGACTATTACAACCAGAGCCTGCCTTACCGCAGGACGGTTAGGGGTGGCCGTCCAGGGCCCCACACGCCTGTGGATTTCTATCTTTCTTTTTTAATTTTTTTTTTTTTAAATCGGGTCGGGCGGGAGGGGCAGCAGGAATGAGGGAGAGGCAGAGGCCCCGCCTCTCCCACACTCCGTGCCCCCCCCCTGCTGTCGGCACAGTCTCGGCCAGGGGAAATGAGGGGGAGGCAGAGTCCCCGCATCTCCCTTGGTTCCCCTGGCCGAGAGACTAACAGACACTAAGGGGGGGTACCCGGGTGAGGGAGAGGCAGGGCCTCTGCTTCTTCCCTCAATTCTGCCGAAAGTGAAGGAGAAGATGGCAGAGGCTCCACCTCTCCTTCACGCTGCTGGCCCCCTCCACTGCCTGCCTGGCTGTTTCTCCCTCTCTCCCTCATTCCCCCTGGCCAAGAGGCTGTGCCAGGCAGCGGAAGGAGAGGAGGGGGTGGGTGGCATGGGGCCCAAGCCGGAGGCAGCGGTGGTGGCACCAGCAGTAGATCAGGTAAGTGATCCGGTCAGAATCCATATGGCCGGTCAGGCTTAAGGATGGGTGGAGGGGAGTGCCCCTCCGCCCATCCCCAAGCCCAGGTACCACGCTGCCCCCACACCAGGGAGCACCCCCTGAGCCAGGGAGCGCCCCTAGGTATAGGGCCCCGTATTTCTTTCCCCCCCCCCCCGGCTCCCACTTATGGTAAGGCCGGCCCTGATTGCAACAAACTATGTGGGGCTATCCTTGGTGATGGTCTGGAGACTGCAGCTGGTGCAGAACATGGCAGGCCACGTCCGCTCCTTATATCTCCATGAGCATATAACACCAATGCTCTGTTTGTTGCACTGACTGCCTATAGTCTTCCAGGCTCAATTCAAGGTGTTGGTATTGACCTTTTAAAGCTCTAAACGGTCCTACCTATCTGCGGGACCACCTCATCCCCCAGATTCTGGATTGGCCCCTGCAGTCATCAGAGGGCGCCCCTCTTCGAGTCCCCTGTGTTTGTCAGAGGGAGACAAGGGAGTGGCTGCTCCAAGGCTGTAGAACTCCCTCCCGGTGGAGGTTCGTCTGTCCCCAGTTCTCTTCTCCTTTCGAAGTAAAGACAGTGTAACACAGACCTGGCTGTTTTGTCAGGCATTTGGCGAGGGAGAGGGTGTGGGTAGGGAAGGAGAGGGTAGGATTTATTTTGTGGGATACTTGTTTATTGGTTTATGAGAAGTTGTTTTTTTATCTACATTACTGATGTTTTTATTGTATTTTATGTGTTCTATGAAAACTGTAAGCTACTCCAAGCTGCCAATAAATGGGAGCGGGTGGAATATAAGCTTTATATAAATAAATGAATAAATAAATAAAATAACTTTCTGATGTTTGATTAGCTTTTTTAAACCTGAAATTATCTCTGCAGCTAGATGATTATCTATCTTACCTCTTCTTTACAACTTAGACTTTCTGCAGTGTAGACAGAAATTACAATTAAATATTCCTATCTTCACTCCTGTCTTTGAATTTAATTCAGGCACAATCAAGTGCCTTTTCTTTCCTATGATCCAATGAGCAGAAATCACCCTTGAACGTATTTATTTCTATTTCTATACACTTATATCCCGCACCCTCCTGCTCGTAATGGCAAAAATCAAATCAATATTTTTTTTTGCAATAAACAGTGAAGCACCACACATCCTGCTTCCCAATCTTCCCTGAATCTTGCATTTGTGACAGTAGTAAATACCACCCTCATTTTGGCCACACAAAAAAATATATATTACTGGCTTTAGAAGCAGAGTCAAAATTAGACATAGCCTCCTGCTCTCCTGTCCCCCTTGATTGCTTCTTTGGCAGGTTTCCTGTCTAGTAATTATAATCCCAAGACATAAAGCTTTCTGCTGAGATGCAATGACAGAGAAGTCTCACAAGATTTACAATTTAGTGATTTGACCTTTTCCTTGCTAATTTGTTTGCTTTCAAACATTACCACAGTGCTGTCTTCAACTTAACCTGTATTTGATTGAAAAACAAAAAAAACAGCCATTGGTGATCTCTTCCCACTTTCTGTTATGGTTTTAGTGACTCTTCATGTCCATCATAGAATAGCATTTCATTAGACAGAACAAGTAATTTTGGTTTCTTAAGGAGCCAAAGTATTATTAGACCATCATTCAGCAGAGACAGCCCACCTATATTTCTTAATTGGCTGCAGTAGCCTTCAAGCCTTGGTTTTAATGAACCAATATAAGCTTCAGATATTTAATATAAGCTTCAGATATTACCAGTGCAAGTACCTAGTGCAATTAGATGTTTTGTCACGTGACAGATATAACTAGTGATTATTAATGCTGCAATATTTTGCCAAAAGTATATGAAGTTGTTATTAGTTTGTTTTATTTATGCTCTGCCCTTTCCAAGAGGCTCAGTACAGCTTACAAGATATCAAAACAAATGGAAAAACAATCATAATAACCTCATAATACTACCAACCCACAAAGCCCTATCCTACCCACAACACAAGAGGGGCACAGCTAGGTAGGAATGGGCTCTGGTCCAGACAATGGAATGCCCAGTCTCTCCTTTCCCCTCTTTCAGTGAGGAGGAATGTAGTAAATTGTACTTAATTGCTCAGTTTTTGTTCAAGGGTATTGATACGATCTTGGCTCCAGTGTGGCTGCACCACCTGTTCCTATCATATCGATACCCTTGAACAAAAACTGAGGAAGTAAGCATAATTAACTACATTCCTCCTCACTCCTATCAACTCCCACTCCCCTACCTCTCAGCCAAGGAATTCATGGACACATGGACTTTGTAATCTAGCATACCCAAGTACAGTAGCACAGGGTTTGTTATCTTGTACGGACTCCCAGCAGTGTAAGTTTTGTACCAGGTTCAGCAGACAAAGGGAGTTGTTAGCACCTCATTAATCCATCTGGCGAAAGGGCTGACTGACTCCTTGCCCTGACTGCTGTTATTTGTTTATTCATTGCCAGTGCGATAACAAGCTTGGGATAAGCACCTCTTTCAAAGAACAAAGAAAGGTAACTCTCAGGCAGGAGGAAGCTGTGCACCTGGGATCAAAATGAAAACTAAAAAAAAGTAAGAAGGACATGAGTGTGTCTGTGAGAGATGATTCTTAAGCATGCTGAAAGAGACTGTGACCACTTCCATCTGTGAATCTCTGAGTGTCTTTAAAACTTTAGAGCCAAATCGATGCACGCATGTCATAGAATCATAGAGTTGGAAGATACCTCAGACATCATCTAGTCCAATCCCTTGCTCAGTGCAAGAAATCTGCAACTACAACATCCCTGACAGATGGCTGTCCAGCCTCTGTTTGGAAACCTCCAGCAAAGGAGAGCCACCACCTCCCTAGGCAATTTGTTTAATTGTCAAACAGCTCTTACCATTAGAAAGTTCTTCCTAATGTTTAACTGAAATCTTCATTCTTGTAATTTAAGCCCATTATTTCTAGTCTTGCTCTCAGAAGCAACACTGTACAAGTCTTTGCCATCTTCTTCTGGTATTTGAAAACCACTGTCGATGTCTCCTTCTAGTCTTTTCTTCTGTAGGTTAAACATACCCAGTCCCGTCAATCTTTCATAGGACTTGGTTTCCAGACCCCTGACCATCTTTGTTGCCCTCCTGTGAACCCATTCCATTTTTTTTAATGTCCTCCTTAAAGTGTGGCACCCAGAACGGGACACAGTACTCCAGATGAGGTCTGACCAGCACAGAATAGATTGTAACTGTTACTTCTTGTGACTTGGAACTATGCTTCTGTTAATGCAGCCTAAAATTGCATTAGCCTTTTTTGAAGCTATATCACACTACTGACTCATGTTCTTTTTGTGATCAACTATAATCACAAGATCCTTTTCACATATACTACTGCCATCCTATACTTGTGCATTTGATTTTTCTTACCTAAATGCAGAACTTTACATTTATCTCTGTTAAATTTTATTTTGTTTAATTTCAGCCCAGTTTTCCAACCTAGCAGGATCATCTTGAATTTTATTTCTGTCTTCTAGGGTGTTAACTATCCCTTCTAGTTTTGTGTCATCTGCAAATCTGAGAAGCATCCACTCTAGTCCTGCAGTACTCCGCTCAATAGCTCCCTCCAGATTGGTGAGGAGCCATTGATGAATACTCTTTGAGTACAGTTCTTCAACCAGCTGTAAATCCACCTAATGGTAGCATCATCTAGCCCACATTTTACCAGCTTGACAACAATAATATCATGGGGGAATCTTATCAAATGCAATGCTGGAATCAAGATATATTACATCCATGACATTCCCACTAAACTAGTAACTCAATCAAAAAAGGAGTTTCTTAGTTCCACTGGTACAGAATGCCTGCTGATGCTCCTAGCAGTCAGTTTATTCCAAGTTCCTTCCACTTTCTTACACATCACATCTTCATCCATGACAATCTCCTCTTGCTGTTGTCCTCAGCTACAGTGCTTCCCATGTCCTGTCTAGGAACACCTCATCTTCTCTAATGAAGCAAAGCATGGAAACTTGCTCCTCAAGTCCTCTCTCCTTCTCTTTCAGCCAGGCTACCAACTTACACTTAGGCTGTTTTTAGACGATCGCGGCCGCGCTTGTTTTGAAAAAATGCCAGGAGCTGGGATCAGATGATACACTCTCAGCAATCACGCGCCCGGAAAGGGGATGCGCATGCTTTTCCGGCCGCAATTTGACCAGGTTGAAAAATCGACCCGGTCAAACGCGGCCGGAAAAGCACGCACGTCCCTCTTCCGGGCGTGTGATTGCCGGGAGTGTATCATCTGATCCCGGCTCCTGGCATTTGTTCAAAACAAGCGTGGGTGCGGCCGCGATAATCTAAAATCGGCCTTAGTCTATTATGTTTTCAGACAAGAAAACAAACATAGCACATACCTTGCAGGTTACCAAAACAGTTTCCTTGCTGTCCGTTAGGGGTGAGACACAGGGCCAAATATCTGTTTTGGTTTTATTTTGGTACCAGATCCCTAAATTTTGGCAAGTGTCTCAGTTTCAGAACTCAGTTCTTTTCCCCATTGAAGTCAATGGGAAATTTTCCAATTGACTTCAATGGGAAAGAGAACCAAGGACAGTTCAAACAGGGATTCAGGACCGAAATAAAACTCCTGGGGTGGGCCATCCCATCCCCACCACCCCTCTCCCAGCCCTGGAGGATGGGGATCCATGTCCCTAACACCCCCACCCACTAGGGCCCAGCTTTATCCCCCTACTCTCCAGACCCCTTCACTTATCACTTACTTTACCGCTGCCAGTCCAGAGGATGGGGGTGGGTTGCTGGCTGGGACTCCTTTGCTGGTGGTGGGAGATGGCTCTGCTCCCAGGCCGCTGGGCCTTCCCCACTGTGGGGTGGCGGAGAAGGCCTGGCCACCGGGCAGCAGAGCCAGCTCCTGCCACCAGCTAGTGGCAGAGGAGATCTGTCCGGCAGCAGCAGAGCCAGCTCCTCTGCTGGGCAGCTTGGCCTTCTCCTCTTTTTCCTGGTCTGTCGCTGGCCCAGAGAACAGAGAGAACACCACTGACCTGGAGGTCACTGAGGCCATTCTGCGCATGTGCAACCCTAATCCAAAATGGTGCCGGTAGCGTCCGTGCCATTTTGGGAGAGGGCAGCCATTCTGCACGTAAGTGGGAGCCATTCCGTGTATGCTAATAATGGCTGCCCTTTTCCAAAATGGCGCCGATGCTGCCGGCGCCATTTTGGATTAGGGTTGCACATACGCAGAGTGGCCTCAGTGCCCATTTTGTGGCTGTGCGCTTCCAGCTCGGTGGTGTTCTCTTCATTCTCCAGACCAGTGGCAGACAAGGAAGAAGAGGAGAAGGCCCGGTTGCCTGGCAGAGGAGCTGGCAATGCTGCCAGTGGCCAAACCTCCTCTGCTGCTGGCTGGTGGCAGGAACTGGCTCCGCTGCCAGGCAGCCAGGCCTTCTTTCCCGCCCCACAGCAGAGAAGGCCCGATGGCCTGGCAGTGGAGCCGGCTCCTGCCACCAGTCAGCAGCAGAGGAGGCCCAACTGGAGTCCCACCCCCACCCTCCGGACTGGCGGCAATAAGGTAAGGCAAGTGCAGGGGCCTGGACAGGGGGTAAAGCCGGGCCCCGGTGGGTGGGGGGTGTTGGTGATATGGATCCCTACCCTCTGGGGCCAAGAGTGGGCCCTGGAAAATGGGGGGGCAAGGTTTCCCTGGTCGGCTCGCTCTTCCCATTGAAATCAATGGGAGGATTTCCCATTGATTTCAATAGAACCATAAGATCTGAAAATTGAGAACCGAGAGGGCCCAACTTTTGGATCCTTTGGTTTTAAACCAAAACAGCCACTTTTGGCCTGTTTTGGTTAAAACCAAAACCGAAAGTCCCACCCCTACTGTCCATATTCCTACCCTCTTGTTCACATACATACATACATACATACACACACACCCTCTGTCTCCTCGGGTACAGCTGCCTTCTATGTTACTTACTGATTAGCAGGGTAAGGTTCCTAGTTTTCTCTTTACAACGGAAAACCAGAGAAAAACAGAGATTTTGCCTTTTTCCAGAGGATTTCACAGAAAATGGCAAAAGGTTACAGACTTGGGGAGGAGGACACAGCGAGCGTGGGGCAGTGAGGACGTGGAGTGGAGCTGAGGGGAAGCAACCTGAAGCCATGTGCTGTGGAGGGGCAGGGGCTCTGCATTTAGAGGGGTGCCACAGTCCACCTGTGGGTTAGGGGTGGGCAGGAGAACTATGAATTGGGGAAGTCAGGTCTTCTGGACCTTGGGAAGAGGGGACAGGAGGTGGACCTAATTGGGCCCATAGCAGCTTCCCCAAGTGCTAGCCTCTCTATGGCCTCCCTTGCTGGTTGGCAGAGCAGTCTGGGACCAGGCTGGGAGGCAGCGGCAGTGAGTGCAGGGCAGCGGAGGGGAAGCAACCTAAAGGCATGTGCTGTGAGGGGGGGAAGGGGCTCTGCATTTGGAGGGGTGCCACAGACCTTGAATTTATTTTATTTTTTTGGACTGTTGGTGGGACAGGTAGCTGCAAAATTGCATAACAATTAAAATATTACAATAAAATGTGATCTTACTCATATCTATATATATTGTGGTAAGGGAAAGTCTACTAGCGTTTACATTTAATCACTGGAAAACAGAGATTTTGTGTTGCTCTTTTAATCAGAGAATTTATGGGGGGGGGGTGTTTATCAGAAAATGTCCAATATTTTGACGTGGAAAACTAGGAACCCTGATGATTCAGAATTTACTGATACTCTTGGTCACGTGTAGATTGGGCATATTTTGTTAGGCTGTTGGGAAAACAGTCTCCCCTGGTTTCCTACTTGATGAGCTTACAAAACAGTGCCCTTGTTTATATTGTTTGCCTTTCATTGGCAAACAACATCATGTACTTTGTTATGGAATTGCGTGAATATGCTATGGATTTGCTTCTGGGTCCTCCCCTGCAAATTACCCCACTAAACTCCTACCCACGACTCCGTTTTCTCCTCCTGTTTCTGTTTGAGAATGTTGACTTTTGAATTTTGAGTTTTAACTTGAAGAACCATCAGTTCTGTACATACATGTATATGTGTAGACAGAGACCGCTTTCTCACAAGACAAAATGTGCACAATTTGCCTCCAGAAAAAACTCTGGGCGGCTTTTGTCACGTGGGAAGACAATGTGGTGCGACTTTGGCTCCATTCATGTGGAGGATGCAGAGCTGAAAAATCAAGTTCTTCATCCTCCACATGATCAGGGCCAAAGCCGTGCAGTTTTATTTTCCTACATGACAAAAGCTGTGCAGTGTTTCCCTCCCAGTTTTTATGCAAATTTATGCAAATCAGAGGGGCACAAAGTGTACCTATTTCGTTCAATCAAATGTTGACAGGTATGCAGTAGATGTATTTTTTTTTATTCTAGTTGATTGGAAACTGCCAGAGACATGTGGCTTTCTGATGCTCCAGCAAAAGGGGAAGCAGTGGGCCCAGAGTGGAAATGGATACTAATGACTTAACACTTGCTTTGGGCTGTCCCAGGAAGGATGTAGTTTACCTGAAAATAACTTGGACAAAATTATCTATCCTAATGTCATTTAGGACTGAGGGGTCTGAATCTTCTCTTGAGGAGAAAAAACCCCCCTAAGGGTACAGTCCTCCATCTATTAAAGTCAATGGCTCAGCTCCCATTGATTTGAATGGTGGAAAATGTGCACCTCAAGTGGAAGTCCTGACCCCAGTTTAAGTCAATGGAAATTTAACCATTGAATTTGGTGGAATCATGATTTCATCCTTAGTTTATACAAACAGCAGCAGTTCCTTGCTCTTTTTTGAGCAAAAGAAACCACAAACAGCTGGCTCCCCAAGCAGTGGGTTTATGCTTAAATTTGATGTCACGGGAGTGAGAGTGGACAGAGATGTCACATTTTGCATTTCATTGGCAAACACCATGTGCTTTGTTATGCAAATGCGTGAATGATTTAACTTTTTTAACTGCCGCAGCTAATCAGCAGGAGTGAACTTTTGCTTCTTCTTAGACTGGAAATTCTTGCAAATGGAAAATGAATAAGACAACCACATTGCACATACATATTGTTTATTTATAGTTTACTTCCAGCTGGAAAGATGGATGAAGAATAGCTGAATTAGCATAAGCAATGGAATTCCACTGTCACCATCCCCTATCCCTACTTCTACCCCTTGCTTAGTCATGAGTAAAAGCAGGTGTACACCCGTCTATACAATGTACGTTGTTTTGGAGTAACATTATTAAAGGGACTTGCTTATAGGGGGTGAGCAAGGGTTGCCATTTAATTATATTCTTATTAGCGCACAACTATATCTTTGTGATCCTACATCTGCTGGTTTGCTGTTCATACTTGTAAAACCATGACTGCTTTGGGGGACTCTGTTTGTTTTTATTTTTTTGGATCTTAACTATTTTGTGTGGATCAGTAAATCATTTAACACAATGTAAATTAATCTGCAAGGAGTTTTATTATTCACACTACAAAAAAGATCTGTTTTAGAAATATTTAATGCCCTTGAATGACACTGTAGTATCAAAGCAGAGACATCAAATACAACATTAGCATATAATTAATAGTCTGAGCCCTCCACTTACAACCTAGAAATGTGTCAGTACTTTTACACACAGCAGTATAATTCTTCATATAACAAAACTTGATAATTGTGTTTTTAAAAGTCAAGCAAATTAAGTGGCTATCACAGTTTCCATGCCTTGGTAGACCAAAAATAATAATAATTGTATATATGGTAAGGTATATTTATCTCAAAAAGAGGTCTTATATGGGTCTAATATTAAATGATAAATTGAAAAAGTATTCATGTTTTAGGCAAGTCTGTTAAATTGTTTCAAATCAGATTGCTTCATTTTAATCTACTTAGTATATCTGTGCATTGTCTGAATGCAGAAAACTTACATGTTAAGCTTCTGTCCCATTCAGTCATCCCGCTTGACATATATCTCACTTGAAGCTGTGCTGACAATCTGATTTGAGTTCATGAAAGATTGCCAGTCCAAAAAAGACTTTTGTGAAGAGATTTGCAGAGTGACCGAGGTCTGATGTACTAAACTAGTTTTCTGCTAGTTCCAGATGGTCAGCCATAGGCCCATATGTTCATTCTCTGTTGAAATAATGCCCATATTCCTCCTGTCACTAAGTAGAATCTGTCTGTCCAAGTTGAAAGTCATTGCACCTTTGCATGAGAGCACTATCGTTCATAGCCCAATAGAACTCGGAAAGCCTTGTTGGGGGGACTCCAGTTGAGGGGCAAGTCTGGGGTAATTAAGAAGACTGCACAGCTGAGTTCTCTCACTGTCGATCACCATCCACATAGGCTCAGTGTTTGTTAAAGTCAATGGCTCAGTTCCCTTGAATTTAATGGTGGATTGTACCAACATATTATTTAAACCAGACACGTTAGAAACTGGGTCATAGACTCAGCTGTGAAGTCTTCTTAATTATCCTAGACTGGCCTCTAAACTGGAGTCCCCCAACAAGGCTTCCCAAGTTCTATTGGGCTATCAACAATAGTGCTCTCATGACCTGCCAACAAAGTTGCAGCTATGTTGGAATTGACACAGCTGCACCAGAAAGTGTGGGCCCCTGGCTTTTGAGTCCTGGTGCAGCTTCACCACCTGTCCCTATTACAGCTATGAGCTTGCCTACTTAGTCTTGACTGGTCATCTGGGTAGGATAGAATAACCTAGGATAACCATTAGGAATATGCACTCTCTCCAAGGGCTCTGTATGGTATACAGAGCCCTGCATGGAAGGTTTATAGAGTAGGGGTGGGCAATGTTCTCAAGTTGAAGAGATGCATACCAACATTTTCCTATTGCAGAGGGCCACAAAATGCTTTACACTGATCACAGTTTCCCCCAATCCCAGAGACAGAGCAGCGTGACTCTCCCAACCCCGCAGCCTGGCTCCTAGACAATCCTACAGGTTCGGGTAGCAGTAACAGCAGCTAAGGGCACACAGCCCCCAGGAGGCTCCAGAAGCAGCAGCAGCAGTCACTCCTGCAATGGGAGTTTGGCTTCTCTTGCTTCTGAGAGGACTGCATGGACATGTCCCAGGAAGCCACTTGCAACAAGAGCCTCAGTACAGGTGCTCAAGAGCTGCATGCAGCTCCCAAGCCGCCGTTTGCCCACCTCTGCCATAGAGCCATAACCTATGCTCACTCTGTTTTGCTTAGAAAAGTTTAACCTCAGGAAACAGGTAAACAATATATCATAAAGAAATAAAATGTTTACACTTCTAAACACCTACTATAGACATAATTAGCCAGGGCTTCTAGTCTTAGGGTGTTTTCAGACGTGATGAGATCACAGTGAACCACGCTGAATACTACATGTGGTCACTGTGCCCTGCACGTCTGTTCGGCAGCCGCCAGATGTTCGCCACACTGAATACCCATATGGGGTCAATTTCAACCACGCTTCCTGGGCTACCGGCGTGAAAATCGGCTGAAGCGTGGTGAAAGTGATTCCAGGTGGGCATAAAAAAAAGTAACGTCTGGTCGGCTATCACGGCCCGGAATCCCCGGCGGGATTCCAGGCCGTGGTGAACTCGGCCAGATGCTGTGGCGGCATTGGCCTCGCCACCCGCCTGTCTCCCCAGAGGGCGGGCGACGAGGGAGCGTAGAGGGGGCAGGGCCGTGCGGCCGCACGTTGCGCCACGCGGCCCCGCCCCCTCCCTGATTCCCCGCCGGGATCCCCGGCACGTCTGTTTGCCGTGCCTGGGTGATCCCGGCGGGGAATCTCTGGGTTGTTTTCGGGATGGGGCGAAGCCACCCCATCGTGTCTGAAAACACCCATGGAATCAGAATTGTTGTAACATGTCCATGATTTTCAGTTGTAGAGTCCCAGCTAGAAACAAGTCTCTCGATCAGCTCAAACGTTTCAAGAAAAACTCTCAAGAGTTAGTAATATTACTTACCTTAGCAATCAAAGTTTTACTTTAAAGACATGGTCTCTTTTGATATGTGGATAATGGAGTAATTGGTTATCCTTTAGTAGAGTTAATTTTAATTTAGACATACCAGGGTCCATTGTGGATTGTTGAAATGCTAATGATCGGTAGTCCCCATAGTCTTGGCATATGCAGATCAAAGCTTTTATTGAGCCTTTTGTTTAATTTCATTGTCTGGGATGTAACTTCTGCAAAATAAATGGCATTCTTTACTGAAACATCCAGTCTTTCCTAACTCAAACAAAATATCCATACACTGCAATTTCTCAGTACAAAGATGTTTGCTGAATAGTTACTTACAGTTACAGTTTTAAACTTACAATAGTTGACTGAGGTGTACCACACCCAAGTAGGTACAATGGGTTTAATTTGCATCAGTTTATCACAGTTCAGCTAAACATGTTTCTTATTTTTTTATTTAATAATGCTAAGTTCTATACACAGTAGCCGTTTTTAGTTTTTTTAATTGCATCTTTGGTGGTGTCAGACCTACTGGGAATGAGAGAGAAAAGTGATTTTGAAATGAGAAAGTACATCTCTCTAAATGTTAGTGAGCACTAACAAAATTGTGGGAAACCTGTGGGAAAAAGCTGCAATTCAAATTACAAAGAAAAACACTTCAGTATAACTTACTGGAAACTATTAATCTAACAGAAACCAAGTTCTAACAAGTTTGCCCATTGGGGCCTTAGAGTTCCACCTAGGAAGCATACGCACAAAACGAGGCTATGGGTGGTTTTAGACAAGCTTTTGCCACCCATGATGAGATCCATCATGTATGTTGCAGCAGGCCACATTGGCACCCTATACAGCCCTGCAACATGCATGATGGGTCAGTAATGGGTGAGGGAGGTGGTTGTCTAAAAACACCCTATAGGTGTTAACAAATGAGATAATAGCCCACACCAGGTGGGTGTTTCTCCTGCCCATTAATTAGGTGCTTGCTACCAATGGCCACATGTGGTCTCTACCCATGAGACCCTCAGCCCCCCACTCACAGCCAGGTCTCAGAGAAAGTGGAGCCCGAATGCGGGCTGAAGTGCACCCACGTGCCCATGTCCCATCAATTAGTTGTGTGCTGCACCATAGAGTTGCAGAGGGAAATCTTAGAGCATCTGAAGAACAATCACTTCTTGCCCCTCTCTCTGCTCTTGCTCTCACTGGCCCCGCAAGTGGAGGTTACCTGCAAGCACATGAAATACACACAGAAGGCTGCCCATTTATTAGACTGGACACAATAAACATGAGTGGAGACTACATGGACTGAACCCGCACTGCAACAGTTAGCCTTTGCTGCATGCACACACTGACTGATCAGACCACCATAAATGTGGGGATGGAAAAAAAATACACATGAGAATCTGAAGAACCAGCTCCAGGGATCCCATTTTATACACAATATTTCCCATAGTAGCCATTACAGTCGTAAACCAGTTATTGATTACAGTATTTTGGTGCATGTTACTGACGACATACAATCTTACTTCAAGACTCCCCAGAGTAGAGAGTATAGTTCTTGGTGTAATCAATGGGAGTACAGTCTCCTTTATTTCATTAACTAATCCCTAAACAACAGTAGGTGGTGCACAGATTGGACAGCATCTCTGAACCAAGAAGGTTGTTCTTATCATTCGTCAAGAAATTCTGATGTAGTTGAGAGCCCTTGCTAGCTATCAGCGAGTCTCCAACCTTCCCTTTTTAGGGAAAGTTATTGATAAGAGTGTGCATTTGGTTTTTGAAGATAACTACATTCTCGTTTTCATTATCATTATTGCAATAATGATAAAGATAAATAAGAACAAAATCAATAACAATAACAAAAGTAGTTATTGATTTTGTTATTGCCGGGCAGGTATTTTTTGGAGGGAAATGTGGAAAGGGAGGAGGGAGTAGACATCTTGAAGCCAGAAACTGTGTTGAACTTTTGCTGGGCCTGTGATGGGAGGGGAAGGACCTGATGGATGTAATCGCTGGCCAATAAGCAGCGCAAGCAGGTGGGTCCCAGGCAGTTGAATGGCACCCTGTGTTTGATCAATGCCTCCTGCCTCCCAGAACCAATCATGGGAACTATGGGGAGGGCACTGCAACCCTTTATGTTGCAGGGCCAGGCTGTTTGACTCTTGTTCTGTGTTAGCTCTTGCTGTGTCAAGTTGCATTTACAGAACTCTGGTGCTTGCATTAAAAATCTTCCCCAGCCCTCGGTGTTATACCTTGCCTTTCCTTATACCCTTTATTTTACCTTTTCCCTTACCCTGTCTATCTCTCCCTGTACATAGGTACATAGGTAGATATAAGTTTAGGTACATAGATTAGATAGATTACAGATATAGATAATATAGATACACCCTATAGTTTTTTTCTTTCCCCTTCCCCTGTCCATATTATAGATAGATAGATTAGATATTATATAGATATTAGATATACTAGTGTTTTTAATAATATATATTAGCATTATGGGCTAGGAATAGGATAGATACATACTTAGAACACATAGTAGTTAGACGTTTATTGATATAGATACTTAGATAGGAATATATTGCATATAGTGTAGGATATTAGGTGTAGGTTAGACCTACACCTAATATTAGTAATTTTTCATTTTGTTGTTGTGCACTTTTTACTACTGCATTATAATGAGAAAGGGAGGAAGGAGTTCAATTTTTGAGAAGTCTGGGGCAGGTGTCTGCTGGCACTTCTATCACTGGTGGCAGCCCACAATGGAATTGATACCAAAAACAAAATCTTTGTTGTCACTTGAAATCGATACCAATAATGACACAGATAACAAAAAAACAAAATTTCATTAACAATAACAAAAAAAGTTTTTAATAACAAAAAACAAAAATGAAAAACGACATGTGTCCTTGACTCCTTGGTGCACACCCGTAGCTATTGAACGGGTAGTGGCCCAGCAGCTTCAGGGGCATCTGGACCGCATTGGTTGTCTGGATCCCTTGCAGTTCGACTTTTGTCTGGGTTATGGCACTGAGACTGTGTTTGTTGACTACCTCCGCTGTGAATTGGATCAGGGGAGTTCGACTCTGCTGATCTTATTAGATCTATAGGCAGCATTTGACACGGTTGATCACAAGATGTTGGTGACTCACTTGCAGGACCAAGCTGAGGTGGGTGGGACTGTTCTTCAGTGATTCAGCTCATTGCTGGCTCATTCCTGAACTTAGTGTGTGGTCCTGGGGGACTTTTCTTCATCTCCCTGGGGCCTCACTTGTGGGGTCCTGCAAGGTTCCATTCTGTCCCCTCTTCTGTTCAATGTGTATATGCAACCGCTGGGTGAGGTTGTGAGGGGATTTGGTGTTCGGTGTCATCAATATGCTGATGACACCGAACTCTACCTCTCATTTTCAACTGACTCAGGTCCAGCAGTCTTGGTGCTTACATGGTGTCTGGCGGCTGTGGGGTATTGGATGAGGCTGAGCCGTCTGAAGCTGAATTCTGACAAGACAGAACTAATGCTGGTGGGTGGGACTGAAGGTGGTGGAAACTCCCATCATTGACAGGTTCACCCTCATCTGGTTCCTCAGGTTCAGAGTCTAGGGGTGGTCCTCAACTCACACCTCTGCCTGGATGCTCAGGTGGTGGCTGTGGCGAGGAGTGCGTTTTGTCAGCTACATTGGGTATGGCAGCTATGGCCGTACATCTCAGACTCTGACCTGAACACTGTCATCCATGTCTTCATCACCTCGAGATTGGACTATTGTAACGTACTCTACATGAGACTATCCTGGTGACGCTTCAGAGACTGCAGCTAATGCAGAACGCAGCAGCCCATCTGTTGATGGGGATGGGTCACCAGGAACATATAACACCGGTGCTCCACATGGTGTACTGGCTGCCCATAGTCTTCTGGGTCCAATTCAAGGTGTTGTTTTTGACCTATAAAGCCCTATACAGACTAGGTCCCACCTACCTGTGGGACCGCCTCACCCCCCCCGGGTCCTGGATTGGCTCCCGTGGTTGGCCAGGAGCGCCCTCCTTGAAGTTCCCGGTGTATGTCGGGTAGCGACGATGAGAAGGGCATTCTCAGTGACTTCACCAAGGCTTTGGAACTCTCTCTTGGCGAATGTCCACCTGTTCCTGGACCTTCCCTCCTTTCGGAAGAGATGAAAGACTTGGCTGTTCCATCAGGCGTTTGGAGAGGGAATGGCGTGTGGGGAGTTGGGTTGGGTTGGGAGGGGAGGTTTGGGCTTTTTCTTGGGCTGATTTTGTTTGATGGTTTAAATATGTATAATATGATATTTTATTGTTATGTTTTTATTGAATGCTGTAAGCCTCTCCAAGCCGCCGTGGGCGGGAGGGAGCAGGGTATACGTTTTTAAAGTAAATAAATCTGTTCCATCCATTGTTTGGTCATCTGTCTGCTCAGCCAGTTACTAACATTGTAGTTACAGTTTATCTGTAGAGTATTAGTGGTAGGAATGCACAGAGGTGACATAGGGATTCTGCAAGACTTTCATGGTAGTTTCACAGACTCAGGCTAAGTTAAAGATTCTTTCTCTGCTCAGGCCTGGGACATCAATGTCATGGAAGTCATAATAAAGTAAGTGATAGTTATTGATAGAATACCACAATGACTGATTTCTTGCACTAATAGCACAATCTTCTGGCTGCTTAGCATTCTGATTATTCATTGATACTAACACAAAATTAATTTAAGGAAATGGGACTCATGTCGTCACTTAATGTTAGTGCTGGTGCTAAAGATCTGGATGATAACAACCTAAATGTGAACATGTAAATGGATAATATTGTGTAAGAGTGAAATTGATCAAGTGTAGCGGGCCATCACAGGGTCTCTTCCCTGTTAAATCTTGAAAACAGCCCTTAAGTAGGTTTTAACTGGTACACGGACCTTGTGCAGACTCTCTGTAGAGGAGGGAATTCCACCTAAAGAGAAGAATATGAAAATAGCTTTCTAGAACCTACGATATAAAGGAATATCAAAGCTGAGCTCAAGACAGAAACTCCAACACTGATAGATATCCAGTCAAATCCTGCAGGAGTTATGATTAGCTAAACTTCAGACCATGTGAACAGGAAAGCATTTATGTGCAGTGTCTATTAAAGATTTCTGTTTGTGTATTTTTAAGACAGCAAAAAATCAATATAATTTTTACTGTCTGTAACTACCTAATTTTACCCTGAAGGGAACTAAATGTACAAAAGTGCATCTTTTGGGAAATAATGTACACATCAAGAAATGTACAGAAAGCCCATGTTTTGTTGTTATCTGGCTGAAAGATCTTTTAGTCGCTTCAGCTACATTGCTACTAAAAGATGCTGACACAGAAAACAGAGAGCAAAATTTAGCTCCATTAGCAATGTTTGCTCAGAAGAGGCAATGAAAGCCAAGTCACATTCACACTCCAAACTGGAAACACAGTGAAGTAGCAAATCCAGGAAAGAGTCTTTCTTGGCACACTTCTTCCCTTCATTCCAAAATGACACATGATTGAGTCCTCCTCTAGCAATCAGAAATTAGCATTTCTTGAAACAGGGAAAACATGCTCCAATTTTAAAGAGCCACAGTCTGACTCTTGCAGAAATAAAGCTGTTGGATAGTGAATGACTCATTTATCATTGGTATGGATGACATCTGGTTTAAGTATGGCCCTTTACACGGACACAATGGGTGTTACATTTTATTATACATATTGCAGGGCTGCAGGTGTGCTCTATGGATGCCCTGCAACATGTATAATAAAATGTAACACCCATCTTATCAGTGTTAGAGTGTCTGTGTGAAAAGGGTCTATGATGAATACATGTTTGTATAAATCAAGTGGCAGTAGTGATGCTGTTTGACATAGGTATTAACATATACTAGAGGGCTCCCTTAAGTGAATACTCCTGAAAGGATTAAATGTGTTACAGGGAAATATGTTACGTTTACCAAACCAAAATATGCATTAGACACAGAGCCTTAGTGTTAGGATGCTCTTTTCACCACTCAGGAAATCCAGGGTTTCCTGTTGCACTTACTACAGAGAGTCCATGGTTCAAAGTATATCCTATGAGCCATTGTGTTTATTAAGGACATTATAAGTGTTGGAAATAATGGTTTTGAACTTCTAACATTTTCTTTGAAGAGTTCCTTTCAGAAATTAATTAGCAGAAATCTTAAGTTACCGTTTTAATGAGATCTTTTATTTATTTTAATTTATTTTTGCATTTATATGCCGCCCCCTCATGCACAAGCAGCTCGGGGCAGCTAACAACATTTAAAAACATATAAAATTAACTCCCATTTAAATAACTCCTCAATAAAAACCCCACCCTAACCCAACCCACCCATCCCATCTCCCTCGGAAAAGGCCTGGCGGAACAGCCAGGTCTTACACTGTCTACGAAAGGAGGGGAGGCAGGCGGTCCTCCAAAGGGAGGGAGTTCCACAGCCGCGGAGTGGCCACTGAGAACGCCCTTCTCGTGGTTGACACCCAGGAAATCTTAAGGAGGACGCCTCCGGCCGACCGCAGAGGCCAATCCTGCAGATAGGTGGGGCCCAGGCCATTAAGGACTTTAAAGGTCAAAACCAACACTTTGAATATCGGCAGCCAGTGGAGAGAACAGAGCACTGGAGTAATGTGCTCGTGACAACTCGGCCCCTTAAGGAGATGAGCCACCGCATTCTGCACTAGCTGCGGTCTTTGGACCATCACCAAGGGTAGCCCCACATAGAGCGCATTACAGTAGTCTAATCTTGAAGTACTAAAAGCATGGATGATTGTGCCAAGGTCTGAGTCTGAGACATATGGCCTAAGTCATCATACCAGATGTAATTGGCAGAATACGTCCTTCGCCACAACTGCCACCTGGACATCCAGGTGAAGCTGTTGATCCAGGAGCACCCCCAGACTACAGACCTGAGATACCAGGGCAGGGCGGACCCCATCAATGATGGGGGAAATCACTCCCCCAGCTTTGCCCACAACCATCACCTGCATCTTGTTGGGATTCAATTTCAAGTGATTCATCCTCATTCAGTCTCCCAAAGTCGACAGACAGGTAAGCACTGAGACTGCCGGACCTGGTCTGATGCAAAAGAGAGATATAATTGGGTGTCATCAGCATATTGATGACACCTTACACTAAACTCTCTGATGACCTCCCCCAAGGGCTGCATATACACATTGAACAGGAGAGGGGATAAGATAGAACCTTGTGGGACTCCACATGTGAGTCCCGGGGAAAAAATGATTAATCACCCAGCACCATACGCTGAGTTCTCCCGGCCAGGAAGGAGTGGCAGCATTCAAGAACAGTCCTGCCCACACCAGCCCGGTCCTGCAACCGAGTCACCAACAACTCATGGTCAACGGTATTAAATGCAGCCGAAAGATCTAATAGGATCAACAGGGTTGAACGACCCTGATCCAACTCTCGGTTCTCGGTTTTGAGAAAGTATTCAACAAAAAACATGCCACATACTCCTAAAGGGGCTTGATTCCACACTTCATTGTTCACGCCAGTATTAGCATACCCTCTAACATTTAACAGCAAAAAATAGGCACAGTTCATGCCACCCCTAATTTGCATTGCATGTTTATGAAAATTTGTAATAGCCCACTGTCTAGATCTGCAGCAAGAATGGGTTTTAATTCTCATGAGAATCTTGTGGTAATCATGAACTGTTACCAAGATCTCGGCATATTCTCAGTAATAGTTTGAGATCTTGACGAGAATCTTGGCAACGTTTACTATGATTTACCATGGACCATATACCAATTTACCATGTACTGCGTTTATTCTGGTAATGTATAGGAGCAAAATAGTCACCGCAGCTGTTCTTTGGAGCCCTCTTCCAAGATGGCACCAGAAGCGTCGCTGCCATTTTGGAAAAAGGCAGCCATTTTGTGCATGTGCATTACCAGGATGAATGCAGTACACGGTAAGTGGTACACGATAAATCAGTATGCAGTACACTGTAAATCATGGTAAATGGCAAATCAAATAAGAAAAATTCTCAACCAAGAAAATATCGAGAACCTGGGGCTTAGTCAGTTATCAATTCTCACAAAAAACGGGTCAAGAACCATGACTCTCTGTGAGACCTGAGAGAAAATTGAGCTGAAGCTTCAGCCCTAGCCACAATCTAACTTTGGAGCTTAGCGGAGGGGAAATGAATACCTGTGTGAGAGGCTCTGTGTACATCTGGGTTAGTATGTGTAGGACTGATAGTTTGAGTTAAAACTCAGCTTATAAAAAAAGTCAAAATTCATAAAATGTGTGCATGGACTTTGGTTTGGTTCTAAAGTTTTAGTTTTAAGGTCACTCAGACAATGAGAGGGGGAAGCAGTGACAGTCCCTCTCAGCAGATTAAGGAATCATATCTCACAACCACACTCACGCTCATTTTTTTTTTTTTGTTTAGTTTTCCATTTTGTCCCAGGCACACAGCTCCCTCCTGCCTAGGTGTTACCTTTCTTTGTTCTTGGACAACAGCGCTTATCCCAAACTTCTTAAAGTGAATGAAGGTTCCCCACCCCGCCCCTCAGCAATGAGTCACAGCTCTTTTTCCTGCTGGATTAATGAGGTGTTAATCACTCTTTGTCTGCAGAGCCCAGTACAAAGTTTACATTGCTGGGAGCCCAGTACAAGATAACAAAACTATTACTGTAACTGACAAGAAGGTACTGTTGGAGGGTATAGATTTAGGCCAGTGTAACTCAGATGTTTCTAGCTGGATTAATGTGGTGCTGAATCCTGCTGCCTGTGTTTTAGCTAATGTCTTTCTGTATTAGCCTTAATTAAGTAGCATTTGAGACCATGGGTAAAAACAGATGTGCGGCCAGTGGGCTTGCTCCCCGAACTGCCTTGAGGCGGAAAATCATAGGCAACATGGCCCGGGCCTGCCCGTAGCTGGGGAACTGCCCCGCCACCTGCATGACCTGGGTAAGAGTGGGGCCGCTTTTAGACAAGACAAATCTGTGCATGATTGGTCAAAAATGTGCGTGGTTTAATGCTCGTTTAAACACCTAAACTATTTTAAATGCACATTTGCCATGATCGTGTAAAAGCCAAACCGTTTTGAATGTGGTTTTTAAATAATGCACATTTTTTAAAACCGGTTTTGAGCCCCTTTGATGATCAGGGGATGCCAAAACTGGTTTTAAAAAATGTGCATTATTTAAAAACCACATTCAAAACAGTTTTGGCTTTTACACAACCATGGCAAATGCACTTTTAAAATGGTTTAGGTGTTTAAATGAGCATTAAAACACACACATTAGGTATGGGCGAACGCAGTTCGGAGTTTGGGCCGAACTTGACCAGTTTGGTCGACCGAACCGAACTTCAGAACCGAACCGAATTTCCGAACTTGGCTCTGTTCGCCCATCCCTGAAAGACAATATTCCATTTATTTCAATGGGGTTTGAATTTCCGAACTTTGTTTGGAAGTTCGGACCGAACTTGAATAGTTCGGTCGACCGAACCGAACTTCTGAACCGAACTCGAATTTTGAGCCAAACAGAACAGAACTGAATTTCTGAACTCAGTTCTGTTCGCCCATCCCTAACATGCATTTTTCACCAATCATGCACAAATTTGTCTCATGTAAAAGTGGCCTGTGAGCACAAGTGGGTGGGTGTTAGGCCTTGCCTGTGCCCTGCTCCAAGCACCCTGCCCCTCACCATGGCAGACAGCCATGGTGGCAATTGTGGCTGACTATGCCGTATGGGAACAGACATGATAGCCCACTGTGGTCTGCTTTGGCCTGGCTGTGACCTCAGAGATTTGCCGAAGTCACAGCCTGGGCAGGCCACCAGTGCCCCCACGGCCTGCGGTAATCCTGGACCAACATCTGGTGAGCCCCGTGCACACATGCAGGTGGGTCGTGGACTACAACAGGCCAAAATCACCTGGTTTTACTCACAAATAGGGGCGTATCTACCGTGGTGCGGGGGGGGCTCAGTTGCACCTGGGTTCCCCCGGCCGGCCAGAGCATCATGGCCCCACTGTGAGGGGGCCCACCCACCGCCGCCGGGCAACCTTGCAGTTGCTGCCTGCCGCTTCCCCCCCCTCTGCAGCCAGCTTGGCGAGGTGAGGCGGGTCCTGGCCCCCGGGGAGGGAAAGCACCTCGTCACCTCCTCTCCCTCCCCGGCCGGGCTAGGATGCAGTGCTGCAGCTCGTTGCCTCCTCTCCCTCCCTGGCCGGGCTAGGATGCAGTGTTGCAGCTTGTTGCCTCCTCTCCCTCCCTAGCCGGGCTAGGACGCGGCGCGGGCAATTAAAAAAAAAAACCAACTGCCCACAGACTCTCCATGGAGGCGGCATTGCTCCAGGGACTCGCACTGCCTCCCTGTGCACCTGCAAACCCAGTCCCAGTGCGAACTCTGCAGGGACTGGGTTTGCAGGCGCAGGGAGGTAGCGTGCGAGTCCCTGGAGGAGCAATGCCACTGCTGCACAATGGGGACCCCTGGGCCCAGCCTCAGGTTAGTGGCATGTGTCCCCCCGCCTGCCCTCGTGCCCCCTTCCCTCCTGCCCCCCAGCCTACAGTGCGCCCCATCCCCCTTTCCTCCTGTCCCACCCTCAGCGTACCCCATCCCCCTTCCCCCCCAGCCTGCCCCCACCCCCTCCC
>QEPC01001533.1:9018570-9051633 GCA_003113815.1 Sphenodon punctatus
CTGGAGTCCCATCCACTTACTGGATGAGATGCTAGTAGGAGGGTTCTCTCAGTCTCCAAGTGGTAGGGTTTTACTCAGCAGCAAGGAGTTCCCAGTGTAAACTAATGTTCTGCCCATCACATCTTAATGCTGAAAATTCTTTGTTGCTGGATTTTTGGAGGCTCCACCTACAATGTACAAGCCCCTCCCTCGAGCCCTGCCAGCCATAAGGTTCCGCATGGCGCTGAGACGGATGCCAGGAATGGGCAGGCCCTCCCCCTCCCTTAAGCCCTGCCCACTTTGGGTTTTCAGAGCACTCGCGCACATGAGGGGCCATAACTAAGGCTTGAGCCCAGGCCCTTCTCAACCTTGCTACGCCCCTGCTCATAAACAAAATATCACTCCCTCCTTCCCCCCAACTCGCAATGCCTAGGTTGGGAGAGCTATTTGTCTCTGTTCCCTTTATAGAGATGAGAGGAGGCAGGGCTTCAGTTGGGGAGGCTGAAGGTGCAAATATGTAAAACTTGCATGTTCTAGTGTTTGAGCACTTTAGCCATGATCTTGCAAGATACTAAAACATGTGCTTAACTTTAATGTAATCCCATTGCTTCAAAGGAAATTTTGATTTTTCCCGCAGAACAACATATTCAGATTTATAGCATTCATCACAAATAGTGGAAATACTTTAAAATTTAGGTACAGAAAATAATCTGTAATTTCAAAAGGCAGCATTGGAAAACCATGTAATGTACATCCCTAGTATGCATACTTAAATGTGAAATATGTTATCGTATTCATTATGTCACTTGTGTTGGTAATGTGATATGATACAAAAATATTGTCAAATGTGTAAATGTGACAGTAGGCAGCAAGGTATTTTCAAAAATGTTTAAAGTATTATTTGATCAGAACAACAGAGAGAGAATATTTGTAGAAGATCAAACAAAATAACTGAGAAACAGTAAAAGTTTACAGTAGATACAGTCTGTCTACTTTTCCTTTATACCAAAGTACTTATATTGAAAACATACAGAATTCTGTGCATAATCGAAGCCTGTAGTTTTATTTCCTGGGACTGGTAAAAATAGAATCGGGTCTCATAGAATACTTTTCAGAGTCAGTGTATCCAGACTAATTAAACAAAACAGCTACTTTGTGCTCAGCAATAAAAAATGCACAGCTTTCATCATTACAGACCAAGTTATTTAAAGGACATTTGGCTTCCTAATTTTAAAAAATTTACCTGAAACAACTTAAACTTACTATTTATTTTTTTTAATCTGTTTTACTTTTCACTCTCAATACCGTTTGATTGCTATGGCAGCACTATATAGTAAACCTGAAACTGTTTAACACTAAGACTAGCCTTAAGACCCTAGCTTCGCCCCGTCCCGAAAACAACCCAGAGATTCCCTGCCGGGATCACCCAGGCACGGCAAACGGACGTGCCGGGGATCCCGGCGGGGAATCGGAGGGGTCGGGGTCGCGCGGCGCAACGTGCGGCCGCACGGCCCCGCCCCCTCCACGCTGCCTCGCCGCCCGCCCTCTGGGGAGACCAGTGGGCGGCGAGGCCAATGCCGCTGCAGCGTCTGCCCGAGTTCACCACGGCCCGGAATCCCGCCGGGGATTCCGGGCTGTGATAGCCGACCAGACGTTCCTCTTTTTTGATGCCTGCCTGGAATCACTTTCACCATGCTTCAGCCGATTTTCGCACCGGTAGCCCGGGAAGCGTGGTTGAAATTGACCCCATGTGGGTATTCAGTGTGGTGAACATCTGGCGGCCGCCGAACAGACGTGCAGGGCACAGTGACCACATGTAGGTATTCAGCGTGGTTCACTGTGATCTCGTCACGTCTGAAAACACCCTCTGTCTAGCTAGTTTAGACTGAAAGATCTCTTTGTGGTTTATACTGTGCAGTGCTGTGCCTGTACCCTGCTCCACACACATTGTGAAGTTTGGAACCCATTCTCAGGATGTAAGGCACTAATGTCTAACACCTGATTAGTATGCTACTATTACCCTTACTCCTACTGTTAGTATATAACAACAGAATATTGGCATTTAATATGTATAGAAAATGAACAGGCGAAATGTCTGACCTTTATAACAACTCCTATTGAAATGCACTAAGAAGCCCTGGCACATGCGAGCCACTTAAAGGATTGTAACATTAAATGTTAGAATGTTAATGTTTTTATCTGACTTGGTGACCCACTGCATCTGCTAGTGAGTAAGATCTAATCTTTCAGTTCTCCCATCTGTTGTCTGTGAAGCAAAAATAAATAAATAAAACATACATGGATAAAGATAAATGATTTTGCTGGCTCAACGATCTTGTGACAGTTTGCATTTCTGAACAGACCTTGAGAAGCAGATCCACTCCCAGACTTTCAGTTCAATACATGGGGTTCTCTGGTGGAACTGTGGAAGAAACACCTACTGCCCCTTCAGGTTGAGAGGCAAATATTTTGGTCATTGTGGAACTGGTATACACATTATTTGAGGTGGTGTGGGGGAACAGAGGATGCATACAGTTGCATCCTTTGCTCCTTTACCATCCCCTGCCTATCCCACATCCATCCTGAAGTTGCACAATGCTACATGGGTTTTATATCACATTAGTGTGCACATGGCTTCCAGCTCCTTAACCCACCTTCCTACCATGCAGCAGAAACAGAGAATCCTGAACATCTGTGATGGCTGGGATAGATCCTGGTGCAGAAGATGGAATGGGCCCTGCCCCTGGGGCAGCAGATCATCACAGCAGGGGAATGGAGATTCAGAGATCACTGGGTCAGGAGAGAGGTGGTGGAATGGGGAAGCTGGAAGAGAAAGCAGGGGAGCGGGAAGGACAGGAAAGAGGGATTGCTGGGGGAAGAAGGAGGCAAGATTCACCAAGGGGCGTGTGGGGGTCAGAGAGCTGGACAGGGGAGGCTGGAGCATGGAGTGGAGTTGGGCTGACAGATGGAGCAGGTGCCACTGGATACATGGGGGAACAAGGAGGCCAATTCCATGCCCCGCGGACCACCGCACGGTGTGCATGGACGCGCACACAAGCTGTGTGCACCCCAGGCATGGAGCCTATGGCATATGTGCAAACTGCACAGTGGCATGCATGGGGCATGGAATCAGCCCCAAGGAGTGGAGGTGCCCATGGAGGAGCAGCTGAGCAGAAGAGGCAGTGGGTGTGGGGGGCAGGACTCACCTGAGCAGGGAGAAAGGGTCTGGCAGACTTTGAGGGGTTCTCTGGGAGTGGAAGGGTGGAGGTGGCCCAGCCACCCGCTCAGTGCTCCTGTGTACTACTACACCCTGTTCCCTGCCTTTTAAACTCTGGACATGGGTGCGATGGCAGGTGATTCAACTGCACTGGGGTATCTGGGCCCTCCTACGTTCGTTGGTCTGGTCCTAATGTACTACCTATCCCGTTAATAGATATACTCCTGCTTTACCATCATGTTTCACTGACTTGAGGACACTCTTAGATTAGACACAATTTGTTTGTGAGGGTAAATAAATGCACAAGTAAGCAGCACCATTAAACAGCTCTTGCACATGTCATGTGGAAATGTCTGGAGTAAAATCCAGTTTTGTAAAAAAAACCACATAGGGGTTGAACAAAACGGGATTTAGAAATTTGTGGCAGAAAATCTGGAATTCACGTTTAAACATTTAATTTCCGCATGAATACATGGATTAGAAAAACCTGGCAATGTGCCCACCCACGCATGCGCTAATAACAGAACATTAATCCGCAAAATTATACATTTCTAAACATTAAAAATGCAAGATTCTGTGACCATTTAATTTGCGCGAATGAAAACGAATCCACAGATTAGATGCACATCTAAAAAACAGCTTGAGTGAATTATGTTGTTGTTACTTAGCTAAGAACA
The DNA here is from genome assembly GCA_003113815.1 of Sphenodon punctatus. Lineage (NCBI taxonomy): Eukaryota > Metazoa > Chordata > Lepidosauria > Sphenodontia > Sphenodontidae > Sphenodon > Sphenodon punctatus. The sequence continues at coordinate 9,022,444 of QEPC01001533.1, forward strand.
GTTGCCACTTTAAACATGTCTTCTCCATACTTCACTTACACTCTTTTCTTCTGCCTTGGTCTGCTTTTAAATCTGATTACATTGCACAGGGATATCATTATGTATGACAGTCTATTCCTTTATTTTCCTGAGAGTAAGTTAGAAAAGGAAAACTATGCCTTTTTCAGTAACCTCTAACATGCAAAGGACCAGGGCTCAAACATTCAGCAAGCAGGCGGCTCAGTAGAGCCACATTAAAGTGGTGTGTTCAGTCTGTTTTACATCTTGCAGTGATGATAACCAGAGTTCCTAGTTTCCTGTGATAAAAAATTGGAAATTCTCTGATCAAAAACCCCCACAAATTCTCTGATTAAAAAAACCAAATTATTTTTCTGTGATTAAATGTAAACACTAGTTGACTTTTCCTTGCCACAATATGTGTGTGTGATATTATATTTATTTATTTATTTATTTAATTACATTTATACCCCGCCCCTCCTGAAACAGCTCGGGGTGGCTTACAATCTCAAATAAATAAATAAATATATAAATATAAAAATACAACTATAAAATATTTTAAAACACTCATACAGTACAACAATTAAAACAGGACCAAGAAACATAATAAATAATACAATAAATAAATAAGGGTGACGGGGAATTAAAAATTAAAAAATTAAAAAAACCCTAACCCCCCTCCCCCCCTTCCCCAAAGGACTGGGCGAACAGCCAGGTTTTGCAAATTCGCCGGAATGTTAAAAGGCTTGGGGCCAGGCAAGCTTCCTCCGGGAGGTAGTTCCAAAGGCGCGGCATGGCCACCGAGAATGCCCTCTCCATTGTAGCCCCCCGCTTAACACGGGAGACCTCCAAGAAGGCACCCCCGGCAGACCGAAGGAGCCGCTCTGGGGCACAGAGGGCAAGGTGGTCCCTGAGGTATGAGGGGCCCAGACCGTGAAGGGCCTTATAGATCAATACCAGAACCTTGAACCTGGCTCAGCTCGCTATTGGCAACCAGTGCAGAGTCCGGAGCACAGGTGTTATGTGCTCCTGACAACCTGTCCCCGAAAGGAGCCGGGCCACCGCATTCTGCACTAGCTGCAGCCTCTGAACCAGGAACAAGGGCAGCCCCACGTAGAGCACATTGCAGTAGTCCAGCCTTGAGGTGACAAAGGCATGGATGAGGGAGGCCAGGTCCGGGCCAGAGACGTACGGACACAGCCTCCGCACCAGGGATAGCAGACACTGGCATAGCACCGAGACAGCAGGATCTGGGTCAGTTGAAAAAGAGAGGTACAGCTGAGTATCATCAGCATATTGGTGACACCGCACCCCGAACCCTCTCACGACCTCCCCTGAGGGCTGCATATATACATTGAACAACAATGGAGACAGAATGGAACCCTGCGGAACGCCGCAGGATAAAGCGCCCAACACCACCTGCTGGCTTCTCCCCGAGAGGAATGAGTGGAACCATTCAAGAACAGTCCCGTTCAGAACCCCCAGGTCACGCAGCCGTCTCAACAGCAGCCCATGGTCCACGGTGTCGAAAGCGGCCGAGAGATCTAGCAGGATGAAAAATGTCGAACATCCTGCATCCATCTCCCAGCGGAGATCATCGACCAAGGCCACCAACGCCGTCTCCATGCCATAACCGGGATGGAACCCGGATTGAAAAGGGTCCAGGAAACCAATGCCAACTAGATGCGCCTGGAGCTGGATCGCCACCGCCCGCTCAGTAACCTTCCCTAAGAAGGGAAGGTTAGAGACAGGTTGGTAACTGGTGAGTGCATCCATGTCCAAAGATGTTTTCTTCAGCAGGGGGCGCACCACAGCCTCCTTGAGGCTAGGTGACAACCTCCCCTGCTACAGGGATGCGTTTATCACCCTCGCCAGCACCGTCCCCAATGTCTCCCTGGAGGCTTTCACCAACCAGGACGGGCATGGATCAAGTTCACAACAGGTGGCTCTCACAGACCCCCAAGACATCCACTGCATCGGCTGGCATCACTTCCTGAAACTCCCCCCATAAAGTTGGACCAGACTGGGCCTCCATCCCCTCACGCTCTCCACCTAATCCAGTGTCAAAGTCGCTCTGAATCCGAGTGATCTTGTCTGCGAAGTAGGTGACAAACTCCTCACAGTGGGCCTGGGACAAGTCCCCGTCCAGGCAGAGGGAGGCCGGACTAACCAGCCCCCGCACCACCCGAAACAACTCCACTGGGCATGAATTCCTTTCTTGCTGTCCTCACAGCCTCAGCATAGGACCACAAATGGGTCTTATGGAGAAGTCAGTCGGAGTCAGATCGAGTCCGACGCCAGCGTCACTCCAGCCTCCTGGCTACTGACCGAGACAGAGGGCATCTCAGAGCCACCCTGTCAATGGCCTCCCACAGCAAGCTGTTCCAATGCTGGACCAGCTCATCGACAGAGTGACCGTCCAGGTCCAAGGTTAACTCCCTCAGGGCCTCTTGGAACCGCTGAGGTTCCATCAGCCTCCGAGAGTGGACCATCCTAACTGGTCCATTCCCCTTCTGGATGGGGTGCACTGAGAGACTGGCCTGAAGGAGATAATGGTCCGTCCATGACAAGGGCACCGCCCTAACCGCCCCCACTACCAGACTCCCTGCCTCAAGGCCATAGCCGAAGATCAGTTCGAGGGTTTCCCCCCAAACATGGGTCAGGCAGGTGACCTCCTGGGACAAATCCATGGTTGCCATGGCGGCCATGAATTCTCGCTCCGCTCCTGCAAGGCCGGCATCGGCGTGGATGTTGAAGTCCCCCAGAACCAAAGTCCTGGAGGAGCCCAACGCCACCTCCGAGGCCAGCTCTGCTAGAGCGGTAAGGGATGCCGCCAGACAAGAAGGGGCCCAGTAAACCAACAGCACCCCTAGCTTGCCCCCAGCCAAATCAAACACCACATGGAGGGCCTAAATACCTGCAATCTCCTGAATTGGATACCTCCAAACAGGCCAGTCCTCTTTAAAAATAATTGCTATATTATATCACACACGTATATCATGTACATATATCATGTACTCTCAAGGTGGAGTGGTCTGGGACCAGTCAGGGAGGAGGAGGCAGTGAGCACAGGGCAGTAGAGGGGAAGCAACCTAAAGGCATGTGCTGTAGGGGGAGGGGCTCTGCATTTGGAAGGGTGCCATAGACCTCAAACTATTATTATTATTGGACTGTTGGTGGGACAGGTAGCTGCAAAATTGCATAAAAATGAAAAGTCAACTGGGGGGGCCATAGCTCAAGTGGTAAGTGCGGGTGCTTTGCATGTATAATGTCCCAGGTTCAGTCCCCGGCATCTCCACCTCAGGATCCCTGGTAGCACACCTGGGGGAGACCTCTGCTGGGGGCTTGGAGGGGTCTCAGGTAGTACACCAGGATCACCACTGCCGGAGACCCTGGAAGAGCCTAATTAGGACCCGAATTTGAAACCCCTGCTGCTGTTTCAGGTTGTGACAATACTGGGCTAAGATGGACCATTGGTCTGACTCAGTTAGACAGTTTAGTTTATGATAGCAGTTTCCCATACCTCAGGGGCTGAGTTTCTTCTTGCCTGGCCCACATTTTATATGGGCCAGGCAAGGTAAGAGGGGCCCTTTCCCATCATAGCACACCACGCAGAATGTAGCCCTGAAATTTAAGGAGGAACATGCACATGTTTTTAGATGCTAAAGTGAACTTATTTTTAAAGTACAGAATTTACCATTCTATGTAGCTTCCTATCTTACTGCTGTGGTGTTTCTTAAAGTTTTCATGTAACATTCCATACATGGATGATTGCAGTGGCATTTCAAACGTGCTGTTTATGTTTCCCTTCCTATTTTTATGTTGGGTTGTGACAACTGCCCTTTTAATGTATCCCTTGCAGCTGTAGTTGTGAGCCTAATTTATGTGCTGAGCACTGTTTTAATGCTATACCAGTCTTCTGTTGACATCCCCCCACCCAACCCCCCGTATGTTGTTTTTATTCTCAGATGATATCTCAGTCGTTAGGTACACTGCATCTTTCATGCCAAGCTTCCTTGAAGATTTGAGTTGCTCTTTTCTATCACTAATTCAAATAAACTCTTCTACTTTGAACTCCCTTTCAGTTCTTGTCCATTTCCCTAGCTAATATCTGATTCTGATGTTCGCTCTGTGCATTTTATACATTTGGAATATGATCCCCTGACAGTTTAGCACAGTGCTAGCACGAGTTCCATTTCAAACCAGCAATTACACTGTCTTTGTCATGAAACTACCACAGCTGATTTAGGCAGCTACATTTGGCATCACTGCTTTTGAATACCTAGAATTGGAGCCTCCATTCTTAAGAGTTTTAAAACATACAACTAACAGCACTGCAACAGTAAATGGGGAGGTGTCTGTACATTATCTCTAGCATGTGTGATTAGTAGTTTATATTACACTGTTACGGTACCTTAACCATCACGTTACAAATATTGTTACTTATCTCCAAGCACAGCAGGGAAGAAATGGATTCAAATCTGTTAGAAGCTAATTCACAAGCATATCTGAAAAGAACAGGCAGCATATCTGTATCATTCTATTATTGATTGTTTGCCTTTAGCTTGTTCTGATGATAAAGATAGGGGTGTGCATGTCATTTTCGTTATTACAGTAACAGTAATGAAAATTGTTGTTTTCATTTTCGTTATTGCAATAACAAAAACAACAACTGAGAATGACGATAACAAAAATGACAACCGAGAATATGAAAATAACAACCAAGAATACCGATAACAGTAACAAAAATGATAACAATAACAATATTTATAACAAAAATGATAACTAACTATAAAAATGATAAAAACGATAACAAAAATGATAACGAGAAATGAAAATGACGTTATCGTTATCGTTGTCATTAATAGTGCTGTGGTAGTTGGGCTTTGGAGGGAAAATGTGGAGAGGGGAGGAGGGAGCAGACATTTCGGAGTCTTAACAGGTTTGAACTCTTGAACTGTGCCTGTGTTCGGAGGGGCGAGCAGCTCAGCAGTATCTGATGGATGTATCTCTGGCCAATGAGCAGTGCAAGCAGGCCCCAGTAGTCTCATGGTACTCTGTGGTTGCTCAATGCCTGCTGCCTCCCACAACCAGCAGGGGGGCTCCGGGGGAGGGCACTGCAACCCTTTATAATGGGAGGGCCAGGTTTTTTCTTTCCATTCTGTGAGAGCTCTGCTTGTCAGGTTGCGTTTACAGAATGGTGGTGTTACCTTCTCCCTTTCCCTGCCCTTCTCTTCCCTGTACATTATTTATTTATTTATTTATTTATTACATTTGTACCCCGCCCCTCCTGAACACAGCTCAGGGCAGCTTCCAACAATATAAAACATTATACACATTTTAAAACAGCTAAAAAATACACTATCAAAAAGTACATAAAACAGGGCCCAGGGTCCATAAAACAATACTAGGGTAGGGGAAAATAAAAACCCACTAAACCCACTTCGGGGAGGGCCCCAAAGGCCTGGGAAAACAACCAGGCCTTGCACCTTTTCCGAAATATCAAGAGGCTTGGGCCAGACGAGCTTCCTCCGGCAGGGAGTTCCAAAGCCGCAGCCTGGCCACCGAGAATGCCCTCTCCATTGTGGCCCCCCGCTTTACACGGGGGACCTCCAAGAAGGCACCCCCAGCAGACTGAAGGAGCCGCTCCGGGGTGCAGAGGGCGAGGCGGTCCCTGAGGTTTGAGGGGCCAAGACCATGAAGGGCTTTGTAAATCTATACCAACACCTTGAATCTGGCTTGGCACACTATCGGCAACCAGTGCAGAGCCCGGAGCACCGGTGTTATGTGCTCCCGGCGACTCGTCCCCGAAAGGAGACGGGCCGCCGCATTCTGCATTAGCTGCAGCCTCCGAACCAGACAAAAGGGAAGCCCCAAGTAGAGCACATTACAGTAGTCCAGCCTCGAGGTGACGAAAGTATGGATGAGGGAGGCCAGGTCCAGGCCAGAGAGGAATGGATGCAGCCTCCGCACCAGATACAACTGGCGGAAGGCAGCCTTTGTGACCACCTCCACCTGCCGCTCTAGGCGGAGATCCGCGTCCAGCACTACCCCCAGACTCCGAACCTGTTGAGCTATAGGAGGGTGAACTCCCCCAATAAGGGGGGCCAACACCTCCTTCGCTCTCCCCACCACCATCACCTCCGTCTTATCGGGGTTGAGCTTCAGTCTGCTCTGCCACATCCATTCCGCCACAGCCTCCAAACACTGGGATAGCACCGAGATAGCAGGGTCTGGGTCCGTAGAAAAAGAGAGGTACAGCTGAGTATCATCAGCATATTGGTGACAACGCACCCCGAAACCCCTCACAACCTCCCCCAGGTGCTGCATATAAATATTAAATAATAATGGAGACAGAATAGAACCCTGCGGAACGCCGCATGATAAAGCGCGGGGGCAAGACGTCTCCTCCCCCAGTACCACCCGCTGGCTTCTACCCGAGAGGAATGAACGGAACCATTCAAGAACAGTCCCATCCAGACCCCCCAGGTCACGCAGCCATCTCAATAGCAGCCCATGGTCCACAGCGTCAAAAGCAGCCGAGAGATCTAACAGGATGAGAAATGTTGAACATCCTGCGTCCATCTCCCGGCGGATATCGTCGACCAAGGCCACCAACGCTGTCTCGGTGCCATAGCCGGGGCAGAACCCAGATTGAAACGGGTCTAGGAAACCAATGCTATCTAGATGCACCTGGAGCTGGAGTGCCATGGCCCTTTCAATAACCTTCCCTAAAAAGGGAAGGTTAGAGACAGGTCGGTAACTGGCGAGGGCGTCCACGTCCAATGATGGTTTCTTCAGCAGGGGGCGCACCACAGCCTCCTTGAGACTGGGCACCAACCTCCCCTGCTGCAAGGATGCATTCACTACCCTCGCCAGCACCGTCCCCAACATCTCCCTGGAGGCTTTCACCAACCAGGATGGGCGTGGATCTAGTTCACAACAAGTGGCCCTCACAGACCCCAAGACGTCCGCCGCATCGGTCGGCGTCACTTCCTGAAACTCCCCCCACAAAGATGGACCAGACGGGGCTTCCATCCCCTCATGTTTTCTACCTACTGTCCCTAATCTGGTAGCAAAGTCGCTCTGAATCCGAGCGATCTTGTCTGCGAAGGTGACAAACTCCTCACAGCGGGCCTGGGATACATCCCCATCCAGGTGGAGCAAGGCCGAACTAACCAGTCCCCGCACCACCCGAAACAGCTCCGCTGGATGGGACTTCGCAGACGCTATGAGGACAGCAAGGAATTCCTTTCTTGCTGTCCTCACAGCCTCAACATAGGACCACAAATGGGCCCTATGGAGAAATCGGTCGGAGTCAGAGCGAGTACGCCGCCAGCATCGCTCCAGCCTCCTGCCTACTTGCTTCATACACCGCAGCCCCTTGGTAAACCAAGGGGCCCTGCAGTGACGAGACCGAGGCAGAGGGCGTCTCGGAGCCACCCTGTCAATGGCCTCCCCCAGCAAGATGTTCCAAGACTGGACCAGCTCATCGACAGAGTGACTGTCCAGGTCCAAGGTTAATTCCCACAGGACTTCCTGGAACCGCTGACGTTCCATCAGCCGCCGAGGGCGGACCATCCTAACTGGTCCTTTCCCCTTCTAGAGGGGGGCATGATAAGGCTGGCCTGGAGGAGATAATGGTCTGTCCATGACAAGGGCACGGCTGTAACCTCCCCCACAACCGGACCCCCCGCCTCAAGGCCAGAACTGAAGATCAGGTCGAGGGTATGCCCCCCCCACACATGGGTCAGGCAGATAACCTCCTGGGACAAATCCATGGTTACCATGGCAGCCATGAATTCTCGCTCCACCCCGACAAGGCCGGTATCGGCGTGAACGTTGAAGTCCCCCAGGACCAAAGTCCTAGAGGAGCCCAACACCACCTCCGAGGCCAGCTCTGGTAGAGCGGCAAGGAATGCTGCCGGACAAGAAGGAGCCCGGTATACCAGCAGCACCCCTAGCTTGCCCCCAGCCAAATCGAACACCACATGAAGGGCCTCAATACCTTCAATCTCCTGAACTGGATACCTCCTAACAGGCCAGTCTTCTCTAAAAATAATCGCTCCACCGCCTCCCCGGCCACCTGTGCGGGGCTGGTGCTGCACGGCATACCCGGCAGGAACGGGTATCTATTATATATAGCTAGGTAATATAGATTAAATATAGATATATATATTATAGACCTATAGATTAGATTAGAATAGTTATATGAATAATTGATTAGATAATAGTTTTCCTTTTCCCTTCCCCTGTCTCCCTTAGATTTAGATAGATATTAGTTGTGCACGGGAATCCATAATGATAGATACCAAAAATAAAATCTTCATTTGAAACGGTACCAATATCGATAATGATAATGATAATGAATATAGATAATGATATTGATACCTATAAAGAAAACAATAATGAAAATTATGACAGTAACAAAAATGATAACGAAAATGAAAACATTGTCGTTAATAACAATAATGAAAATGACATTTTTGAATAATGAAAATGAAAAACGAAAACATGGGGGCCTAGTGCACAGTGCACACCCCTGGTATACAGCAAAGATTTGAGAACTAAACACAGCAAGGATTACTATCTATCTTCAATCATGATACAGAGGTCTTCATTGCCCATCTCCCTGACACGTATACACTTTGATTTTATTCAGCCTTATTCCACCTTGCAGTAGTCTCTCTAATAAGAAGAATCACAATGTGGCCTGGTAAGTGCCAAACAATCTAGAACCTTATAGATGGAGCTTATTTCTTGGAACGTTTCATGCCAAAATAAATTGGGCTAGACAGGCTCACTCAAAACACAAGAAGTCAAGATAATTGGCCCAGGTTCGGAGGGATACCGTAATGGAAGGTGACACAGTTGATCATAAGGTGTTGATGACACAACTGCGGGACCTGGCAGGGGTTTGCAGGACAGCTCTTGAGTGGTTCCGCTCATTTCTGTCAGGTAGGTTCCAGCAGGTGGTGATGGGCAATTGTTCTCCTGCCCTCTCTTCTGTGGGGTCCCTCAGGGTTCCATCTTGTTTCCTCTCCTGTTCAACATGTATCTAAGGCTGCTTGGTGAGATCATGCATAGATTTGGGAAGTGTTGCCATCAATATGTGGACAACACCCAAAAACTTCAATTCAGACAAGACTGAAGTGATGATGGTTGGCTGACCCTATGACCTGAAGGGGACATTGATGGGGTCCAGCCTCCCCTGGTTATTCAGCCTTGCTGTGCTTCTGGATCCAAAGCTGTGTCTGGAACATCAAGGTGTGGCACTGGCCAGGAGTGCTTTTCACCACTCCATCTGTGAGAAGGCCGTGTCCCTTTATTTCAAATATGGATCTGGCCACTGTCATCCACAGCTGTCATTACCTTGAGGCTGGACCACTGCAAAGTGTTCTACATGGGGCTGCTCTTGGAGACTGTTTGGAGGCTGCAGCTTTTGCAGAACGTGGAGTTATTATAAATAAATTATTATTGTTCCCCCTTCCAGAGGGATGGTCTAAAGATCATCACAAAAACTGAATCCTTGAACTCACTCTCTTCGGTAACTCTCTCTTTGACATCCCTGACTGAACCCACTGCTCCAGTGCCTCCTTGCTCTGGGATCTCTGGCCAGCCTGGTGTCTCCATCACTGGGGTCCTTAGTCCACTCCTTGGCAACTCACTTTGGTGTCTGGCTATCCCCAACCCTTATCACTAGAGCCCTGGTGTTGCCCGGTTTCCCAGCCCAGCACCCTGTTCTTTCCTGCCCCAGCTCTTGCTCACTTGATCAAGAGCTGGTTCCCCATGGGCCTCTGCGTAAGACCTGACTACTCCCCTTCTGGGTGTTGGGTGATGTCTTGGACGTCTCACATATTCTCCTGGCCCATCAACGCCTCCCCCTAATACCTTGGAGTCTCATCTGACCTCCATGCCCCTCCCCTACCACATTGGTGGCCACTGGGCATGCACTACTATGGGATTCCCAGTTACCACACAGGGGCCCTGCCCTCCTCCCAACAAAGTACCACTAGGCCTCACCTGACTTGAGCCTGCCTGGTCCCCAGGATCGTTGACCCTTGCCTGGGCTATCAGGACTTGATAATAGTCCCTCCAGGACTTGATAGTGCCCACAATCCCAAACCCCTCTGCATGGAATCCGCGTGGCACAATGCATTCCCAATGGACGTGCATGCGGGATCCACAGGGCATGGGATTGAACTCAGTAGCTCCTTCCATAACAGTGGCATCACAGCTGACTGCTCTTCTTTCACAGCTACTCCTGGCCTGCTAGCTCTCTCCTAGAGACAATCCACCCCATAGCTGACTGGGTGGAGCCCTTCTCTAATCCCTGCTGCATTCTGTGGTGTGTCTCAACTGGGGTTCCCTCCCTAATAAGCCCAGGTAGATGATCACCTGACCCAGTTGACTACCAATCACCAGATCAATTAATCTTTTAACCAGGTCTGAGGTGAGTAGTGGCAAGATGTGGACTTGCTGTGGACCTGGTCCTATAAAGACTCATCGACTGCACCCTGCCACTGATACCCATGCGAGGTTGGTTCCTTGAATTTCTTGTTTTATTTAATTTTAGACTAATTTCAAAGCACTCCACCGATTCAAGCCCCAGAGCTGGGTTGTTAATGGCCACTGTCCTGCATTCTCATTCCTGCTCTACCTCTGACGTAGAATAAGATATCTGAGCTTTGAGACTTTGTATCAAAATGAAACTTTGTAGACTCAAAATAGACCCATCTTGGTAATGTACATTGAGAAGTACACATAAAGAGGCTCCGTTGGTTTTTCTTATTTGTTCACATTCGACTCTGGGAATTGATTTAATCCGCAAACTTGTTTGGAAATTAAGGATTACTGTACCAGGAATGGATTTTGCTCACTTGCTCACTGCCAGACTCATCCTGTTGGACTCCTTCCTCCTCACTGCCTCAGCCTCTTCTGTGAAGAGTGGCAGGGTGCAGTGACATGTGCTTGATTGTTGCTCTGTACAGGGAAACAAATTGGAGCAAAACCAGCAAACAATTGGAGGGAACAAGGGGTGCGTGGAGGCAGGTTGCAACACATGTTGAGAGTGGGGGTTATGGGAGAACTGGGGAAAAGCAGTGCTGAAAGAACCTGCAGAAACTACTAGACCAATTGGGCATAAAGAGATGGTGTAGTGTATGGCGGAGGAATCTAAAAGGGGGACTACAAGTGAGAAGAGAGCTTTGTTTGTTTTTTGTTCGTTTTTTTTAAAGAGAAAAGCACAATGTTGGTTAGAAATAAAAAGGGACAGAAAGTAATGGGGATGAGTATTCCTGGCTTCAGTATTTTAGTGCAGAACAATGAGGATAAATATACTTGTCCTCCATGATTAAGGTATTTTCTAATTAGCCAACTATTTCTTTTATTTTGTTAGAGAAACTTACTGTACTCCTTTGAACTCAGGATGCTAGCACTTAGCATTCTGCTAAATTTATTAGCGTTGGCATTGATTAACAGCAAATTCACCCAGGTAGGTTAATGTGCAAATCCACTTCGGTGTGACACCAAAATATTTTCCAATCAACAGGTATTAATTAGCTACTAAGTTAACATCTTAGAAGGTGTTAGAAGGTGGCAATGTTTGTCACATTGAGGTTTCATAGCTTTAGAAGGTGATGTTCCATGTGGATGCAGGAGTAACAAGGAGTTTTGCTGTTGACTTGTTACATTTAACAGTGCTGGTATAGCAAACAGCACTTTGTTCTTAAATGATTTTTTACAAAAAATACATTATAACTTGGTATTAATCAAAACACTGATCTATTGATACTTTTTTATATTTAGCCTTTTGGGGTACTGGAAATTACTTTCTCATTTCAGCTTATGCCTAAATTAATTCTATTTTTGCACATTTTGTACATCTAATAACACTTATGGTTATTTATTTTTCTTTAATTCACTTGCAGTAAATGTGGGTTAGTATTGGGTGTTTTCATACGGACTGCTCTGGTCTGGAGTTGGGCTGCCACTGCTGCCAGGACCGGTCCAGGGCCCTGAGCTGACATGATGAGAGCCAAGCCTGGTGGTTTTTTTAAGCACTACATCTTCTCAGGCCTTTAGGGTTCAATAAGAGTTTGGCCAATCCAATCCAAGATCATGCTTATAAGAAGTACATGCCTCTTCTTGTCAGGCCTGCCTAATGGACAGTGTGGACACCATATCCCGGATTGTGGCCTTTTGGGGAACCCATGGGTGCCATCCCCAGAAATCCAGACTGGGCACCCCACCTGCATTGTAAGCCCTGCTGTGGGGCAGGTTTAGAGCACTGAGCCTGCTGTTGCTAAAGCGGAGTTGGTCTATTGGTCATGCAAAAGGCAGAGATGCAAGAAAGAAAAAGCTATTGTAGATAAGTTATCTACATGTTATTAAAGTTTGGTCCTATAATTATGTACTTTGGGTGAGATGATGGAAGCTGAAGTATGCACAGAGATTAGGTGTCCTGGAGCTGCGCCAATGAAGAATGTTCACAGGGTAGATGCATCTATAAGGTCTGTTTCTACTCTCCTAATTCCTTATGTATTACAAACTGCAGTGTCTACATCCCATGATTTTCCTGCTCACCTTGTCCCTTATTCAGGAACCTTTACTCACACCTGTTTTATTGTGGTAAGGAATCTGCAGAGACCAGACCAGACCAATAGGGCCATAAAGGGGTGATATAGAGAAGAGGTGGGCAAATGGCAGCTCAGGAGCTACATGCGGTTCTTGGACACCTATACTGTGGTTCTCACCAGAAGTGACTGCAGCGCGTGGGAAGATGTCCCATGCAGGTTAGTAGACAGAGTAGAAGTTTTAATCGGAGTCATCTCCATAAGAGATGGAGAAATGACACTTGGTGGAATCGCAGGGCACGGCAAGCACTAGGGTCGCAGCCCTGGGTGGGGTGTCTCACAAAGGCGGTCAAGGACAAGCACGGTCCTCGACCTGCTGGACACCAAACTCCTTACTCCTGTCTGTAAGGACGCTGCCCCCACTCGGCTATGGCTAGATGACTCAGAGCAAAGGGGAAACGTGTTGTAAATTGGGCTGGCACTGGAGGGCATATCCAGGCCAGCCCTGAGTTTTTATGTTGAATTTGTTAAGAGTTTGTGGCACTGGACCCAAAATTGCCTAGGGCAATTACCCCACCTGCCTAATTTAATTTGATTAAAGAGTACGGCCATTTAAAATCCAAACAACATGTCTTTGTCTCATTCCAGATGCGCTAACAAAGGCAGAGGAAAGAGGGGAAATGCAGATATTAGAAAAATTATTATTAAATAACTTGTTATTACACTTTAATTTTATGCAGACATCATACAAAGAGGGACTCATTTCTTCCCTCACTTACCACTCTTATTTTAGCAGCTATTCAATATTTGTCTCAGGCACATTTCAAATTCTGCTGCCTAGCTGCCAAACACCATGGCCTTGATCTGAAATCACCTTCTAAATTCTGTTTCCCTTCTGACTTGAATCATATTTTAAATACAAAACATCAGTACTATAGTTTGGCTTTTCATCCTGAATGTGTTTATGACCATTTCTTGTTTTTTTGGTAAGAATTATCTTTGCTGTATGGGAAGGAACAGAAGTTAAGTGACGTGCCAAAGGCCATTAAGGGAGTCACTGACAGAGTTGACATTAGATTTTTTTTTTTACTCTAATAAAAATATAATAAAGTGACCAATGTATCTGAGTTTGCTTAGGATTTCTTAAGCAGAATTGTTCTGTATTAAAGAATGACCACAAATCTCACAAGGAAATGACCGACTTTAACAAGCAAAGAATTGGTTAAATATTTCATTGTTCTCTTTATATTTTCCCATGTAAATATATGCTTAACTTTACTGTACATAATTCAAAGCACAAGGGAGTTGTGTGATATTTATTTTATGGGTATATTTTGCACAATATTCACTTCTTTCAACAATACAAATGTGAGTTAATTAACTGGTGTGTTAGATATTTAAGTCTCCACCCAGGAAATAGCTGTTTCTTTTTACTGCTATGCATACATGAAAATTAAAAAATGACAAAGATATAGGAACGTCATCATTGTTACTGACCACCTCAAGACTGACAGCAAGATAGTATTGCTTACATTTTGTGTGATTTAGGACTGTTTATGAGGATGACGATTATGAATGACCATAGAATGATGTAGGTGGTTTATGCAGAAATATCATGTCACTAGGACAGCAATGTAACAGGAAAACCATATGTTCCTCCATCTCATTAACATCAACACTGTATCTGAGGGTGTTAAATATTCAGCTGCATATCAATTCACTCCTTACTCCTTGTTCTGTATGCCTAAATTTAATCAGGCCCGACACTTATAGCAATCGTAGTGGAGATGATAGACATCTGGAGAATTACGTGGTTAGCATGCTCTTCCTTCTCTAGCTGAGAGGAGGAAAGCTCTTTCTTTGTGGAGTGGACATATTACAATATGCTGCTGGTGACCTACCTCCTATTGAGAACCCCTCATGCAGTTGCAGCCACTCATGCTTCTTCATTTGTAAGAGGTACAGACTCTTACGGACATGCTTGTGTGAAAGGGCATGACACATCAGACAAATCAGGGAAAAACCTATCTTAAGGACTTAGTAAGTGATCACCACTATGGTTTTAATTGCTTTCAGGATTTTCTTTTTTCTCTTGTAATAGAGAAAAATAGTAGTTGTATTTCTATTATTCTTTTTCTTGTTCCTGTGTGTAGGAGTCCTGCTGTTCCTTTCCAGATATATGGTTTCAATTGTAGTGTTTGTTCTCAAGAATAGAAGGATGACATTTAATATAAACCGAGGTACAGAATCAGTGGGTGGAAGGTGGAAATAAACGTGACAGAAGCTGCGGCGGACACGGTCCAGACAGGTCAAGGAGATGCATGAATGTGTGGCTGGCTGGCTTGCCCCACCCTCATGCCAGCCAATGAAGGCTGACTATGGCACTGGCCATGGCAACCCCAATCCAGACTGGGTCATGGCAGACCACACCAGATGTGATAACCTGCTCTGTCCCACTTTGCCTCAATCCACTGAACTGTAGCCAGGGCTGTGACCTGGAGCTAAACTGGGGGTGAGAGCCCAGGCTAGCCACCAACGTGCCCGGGGGCAATTCCAGGCCAACATCTGGTGGTGGCCCCTAAATAGATGTGCCGGGGGCTCACTGGCCAAAGCATGAAAAAGTGGACCACAGCAGGCCACTGTCATGTCTGTTTTTACCCAGTATCATCTGCCATTATTTTAAACTCCATCTTGGTTTTGGTGCTTCCAGCAAAGAGATATCTTATGAATTAAGTGACTTTGGAACATCTTTTTGAACTTTATTTTTCTGGTTTTCTTTAAACCCCCCTCCCCCCCCCCCAAAAAAAAAAACACCAAACCCCACCAGATTTTACCTGACATGGCATCAATAGTCTATTTGGAATAGTTTTCAGAGTTCCTTTTTTCCTGTAGCCAGTGCTTCAGAGAGAAAAGCTTGTTGCAGCACAACATTTTATAACACATGCTGAGCTCAGTGATTGCAAAGTGCCCTGCTGTATTCTGAGGAATGGTGCTGTAGAAATCCAAATGATGATTCCTAGGGTAATGCTCACTAATTCCAAAAGGGGAGAGAAAATGACATATTTTAAAAATATATATTTGCAAAGATGTCTGGTTGTATTGGGTGCCTTTTATTAGGAAGCATTGGTTGTAAATGAAACTAAACCCAGATGTCCTATTTTTAATGTTATAGATCAGAGCAAGAGCATGAATACTTAATCCTTTCATTCAAGAATTCTTATTTCTGGGAACAAGCCAAATTTATGCACTAGGGAGTAATGTTAAATATTTTTGGTCTTCATTCTTCGTGTGAGTGATGTAAAATCTTTTTGGTCACTTTCCATTCTTTGTGTGAGTTATATGAATGCATTTCTGTGATTTTTAAAGAACCTATCTTCTGATCCCAGGGTTGTTGTTATACAAAGCAAGGAGCTGTGCCATGAGTGGCTTAACAAGCTTTTGGAGGCTTGTAGTTACTGCAAAACTTCACAAACACTGGTACTGCTGCTAATACTACCTGTTGGGGGAAAATTCAGAAACACAAAAAGTGGTAGCTCTCTGCTGGATTAAAGATAGCAACATAAAAATCAGAGAAAAGTAGTTCAGATGATATCTTGCATTGGACCAACTTCAGTTGGTGAGATTATGCAAACTTTTGGGCCACACAGTGCCCCTTCCTGAGGCATGTAACAAGCCCAAAAGCTTGCATAATCTCACCAACAGAATTTAATTTATTTATTTATTTATAAAATAATTTAATACCCCGCCCCTCCTGCTCCAAGCAGCCCGGGGCAGCTTCCAATATTAAAACACACAAAGCCAGTAAAATCATAAAGTACAATAAAAAGGCAGGCACCAAACCAAACCTCCCCCCTTCCCTGATCCCACCCTACACCCCATCTCCCTCGCCAAAAGCCAGTGGAACAGCCAGGTTTTACAGATACGATGGAAGGAGGGGAGATCCGGGGCCACCCAGGCCTCCACCAGGAGGGTGTCCCACAGCCTAGGTGCGGCCACCGAGAACACCGTATCCATAGTGGCCCCCCAGGCCACACGGGGACCTCAAGAAGGGCACCCGCAGAGGCCACTTCAGAGCACAGAGAGCGAGGCAGTCCCGCAGGTAAGTTGGGCCAAGGCCGTATAGGGCTTTATAGGTCAAAACCAATACCTTGAATCGGGCCTGGAAGATTGTAGGCAGTCAGTGCAAAGTCCGGAGCACTGGTGTAATGTGCTCACAACAACCCGTACCCATAAGAATATGACCCCAGCATTCTACACTAGCTGCAGTCTCCAGACTGTCACTATAGGTAGCCTCACGTAGAGTGTGTTGCAATAGTCCAATCTCGAGGTAATGAAAGCATTAATGACACTATCTGAAACATACTGCCGAAGCCATTGCACCAGATGTAATTGGCGAAACACACTCCTCACTACAGCCCCCACCTGGGAATTCAGGCGGAGCTGAGGATCGAGGAGCACGCTCAGACTACAGACCTGGGATACCAGCGGGGGGTGGATTCCATCAGTGATGGGAACCACCACATCCACTGCCCTTCCCACCACCATCACCTCTGTCTTGTCGGGATTCAGCTTCAGTCGGCTTGCCTCATCCAATCCCCAACAGCCGCCAGACATCGAGTAAGCACCGAGACTGCCGGGTCTGGGTCAGATGAAAACAAGAGGTAGAGTTTGGTGTCATCAGCATATTGATGACACTGCTCCCCATACTGTCTCATGACCTCGCCAAGTGGCTGCATATACATATTGAACAAGAACAGGGACAGGATAGAACCTTGCGGGACACCACACGTGACGCTTCGTGGAGATGAAGAACAATCCCCAAGCACCACACGCTGAGTTCTCCCGGCCAGGAAGGAGTGGAACCAGTCAAGGACAATCGCGCCCACTCCAGCTCGATCCTGCAAGCGAGTCACCAACATCTCATGGTCAACGGTATCAAAAGCAGCTGACAAATCTAACAAAATTAGCAGGGTCGAACAACCCTGCTCATTCATGGCGAAGGTCATCGACCAAGGCCACAAGGGCACAAGTTAGTCCAGTACAAGATATCATCTGAACTACTTTGGGAGTTTTTACACAGACTCAGGGGTGCTGAACCCCGGAGCAAGTCCGGGGGTGCACCCCCATGTCTGCCTGTTTGCAGCAGGTCTGTGTTAAATGGACCCCACGGATACCATGGCCCACAGTCCACCAAACTGGTGCCTCCCTCCCCCACTCCATAAACCTGCAGGTGGATCAGCTGTTGCTCTAGGCTGCTAGTGGTGTTGCCCGGAGTAGCTCCAACCCAGGAGCAGAGCTGCAGTAGCCATCTGCCACGTAGATGAATGACAGCTCTGCCTCTGACCGCGGTGCCCCAGGTTTGAGCAGCCCGCTCCATTGGCAGTGCTCCGAGATGGTCCAAATCACCGCTAGTAGGGCTGGAGCGAAGCAGGAGGCACCTGCTCTGCTTCTGCTCTGCCTGTAGATCTGGTGGTTCGCCTTTACATGGATGGGCCGCCCGAGTGTGACATGGAGCGGAACCGTGGGTGCTATCCATATAAACACACTCTTTGTCTCCATCTCTTGGCTATAAAATGGAAGATGAAATTCAATGCTTATAAGTGCAAAGTGATGCACAAAGGAAAAACCCACCATACATATACAATTTTAGATTATAGATTAAGTGTTATTACTCAGGGAAAAGGTCTTGGTGATTGCAAATAGTTCTTTGAAAATATCAGCTCAATGGGCAGCAGCCGTCAAAAGGGCAAACAGAATGCTAGGGATTATAGGGAAAGGGATCGAAATTAAAATAGAGTATATCATAATGCTGCTATATAAATCCATAGTGCACTCTCACCTTAAAAACTGTAAGTGCTTCTGGTCACCCCATTTCAGAAAGGACATAGGGTGCTTTGACAAGGGCACAGGGATGCTCTCCCCTGGAGCAGGTCCGGGGTTGCACCCCCGCATCTGCTCACTTTGCAGCCCTGCCTGGGTTGGATTTAAATGACCCGGCCCACGATCTGCCTGTGCGGTACTCTCCCACACCATAGTGTTGCAGATGGATCGCCCAACGCTCTAGGCTGTTGCCCACAACACCCAGCTGAGAACTGAGCTGCAACGGCCATCTACTGAGCAGATGGACAGCAGCCCCGCCTCTGACTGGTGTCCCAACTTTGGGCAGCCCACTCTGCTGGTGGTTCTCCTAGATGTTCCGGAGCGCCACCAGTGGGGCAGCCCCAGTACAAGAACAGCCTGCCTCACCTCTGCTCTGCCTGTACATCTGACTGGTCAGCTTTAAACCAACGGCCTGCCAAGGGGTTAAGTGGAGCGGGGTGCAGTCCATCTGAAGACACTCATAGTAGAGCTGGGAAAGGTACAGAAAAAGACAACAAAAATGATCAGAGGTGTGAAACAGCTTCTATATGAGGATTTCAATGGGTTAGGACTCTTCAGCTTAGAGAAGAGAGATTGAAGGGGAGATATGATAAAAGTTTACAAAATTGTGAATGGTGTGGAGTAAGTAAAAGGGTTCTGTTATTTATGTTGTCTCAAAATAACAGAATTAGGGGACACACTGGCAAAAGATTTAAAACATATAAAAGGAAGTTTTAATTTTTTTACTCAGTGTTGTGCATTAACCTGTGGAACTCATTGCCAGAGGATGTTGTGAAGGTCAGTAGAATAATGACATTTTTAAAATGGACTGGAAAGGTTCTTAGAGGATAGGTTCATAAATGGCTATTAGTTAAGTTGGTCAAGGGGTGAGACCTCTGACTGGGGCTCGGTTAGGGTTAGTAGTAAATAGCAGGAAATGGATCACTCCATTATGACCTGTTGTTCTCGTCTCCTATCTTATCAAGGTAGTACGCTAGGTTAGATTGGTCTGACCCAGCATGGGACTTATGTTCTTAAGACCAGCTTTGCATTTTCATTTAATGAAAGGGATTTTGAAAGCATAAATTTGCATTTGCAAATAAACTAGCATGTACCAAGAAGTCTGCTTTCGGCTGTTACAGCCAGAAACCAAGATACATTGGTGATGACTAAAGGTTATTATAGTCTGGTAGCTGTTTTGGAGGGTTGTGTAAACAAGTTAAATATCACACCCCAATTCCTAATTGACACGTGTCCATATCTCAGTTGCCACCAGTGCAAAGATTGAGTGGACTTGCCGAGTGAACTGCCTCTCATCCAGTTAGAGATGTTCCCTTAAGAACAAAATGAAAGTGCATTGACAGGGCAGTGCGGTGGGGGAGCTGCTGTTGCCCATGCCGTGTTTTAATTCACAGAGGAGTTCAGTGCTGCAGAAGTGTAAAGCTGTATGAACAATTTTAATGTGACTTTTGTTGTTAAATTAGAATGCACATAGGCATAGCTAGGATGATGATTGACCCTAAGCAGGTATAATTATGGGGGCTCCTCACATATCCAGTTCTGCCTGCAGCAGTGTAATGCTCAGTCCTGCTCGCTCTCTCGCTCTCACAGGGAGGTGGAGCTGCTGCAGTTAGGAAGGGTGCTGCTGCTGTAGCCAATCAGCCAATATTGTATTCAGTGCTTAGAGGGTATTGCAGTACTGCCACTAAACAGATGATCAGTGGTGGCAGAAGTGGTACTTGCCCATCCTGGCAGTACCAGTTCCAATGCTAGCAGGGGAGAGACTAGGTATGCGTCTGTATTCATTTTACGGATGGGATGGAAGAGATCCTAAAAATCCAGAGGCTTCAGCTGATGAACCTGCTGCATTAATCCAGACTTGATTTTATCTCTCAGATGACTGAAAAATGCACTGCTTTAGTCCAGTATTGGGATAAAATAGACCCCCGTTTAAATAAATGTGATTGATTTGAAAATGACTCCAGTTTAACATAAAAAAATTTAAATTTTATTAATAGTTATTGTTTGCGGTACAGAAACAATACTAACACAAAAGGTACTTGGGGTCAGTAATACCCCAATGTTAACAGTAACATCCCACAGTTACAATACTGGGAGTTGAATGAGCCCCACATTTTGGAACATAAAATGTACAGAAGCTGCAAAATGACATTTGGGTATATTGACAAGAACAGTATTGAAGGTTCACACTATGAAGGTGTTAACTACTGTGTAAACATAAAACAAAATGGCAGTTGACAAGTGAAATTTTCCCCCCTGGTGCATGATTGACCTCAATGCCCTTATATGAGAGTTTTTTGTATACGCAGAAAAAGACAATTATGAAAACAGACAAAATGCTAAATTGTTGTCCTTCTCTTACTTTGAGAACACTTAATGGAAAGAATAGGTTCTGGTTAAATCATGTTTTTAAATAAGAAAAACTGTTGTGTAACAGTATGTTTGGGGTGAATTTGACCCCCAGTACCTTAAATGTGTAGTGCTTTCATTTTCCCATTCGTTACAATTGCGGTCAAATTTACTCCCAATACCATATTAGTGAAGTTCCCAGTTTTTTTTAAAAAATACAGGGTGGGTGGGGATGGACCAACACAGGATATTTGACTCAATTATTGTTGAGGAATACATGGAGTATAAAGTGGTGCAAGTTTGTTAAAATGATTTATGATTTTTTTTGTACCCCTTTTGGGCTCGATAGACCCCCAAATCCATCTGAGGGTTTAAAAATGCATACAATCGTATGTTGTTTCATTGTCAGTATGTGTCAGTCTTAGCCAGCAGGAATCCCTCCTCTGTGGAATCTAATCTGTTGGCAGATTTCTGCATTTTGTTTGTTAAGAATAAAAATCCTCTCTCTGTGTCATGGTTCACTGCGGGTGCTGTCCTTATGAACCTCAGTGTGTGAAACTACCCTTCACTAATGCCTAAACTGTACCTTACACTGGGGTTCCAACTGCACCAGACCAGAGACCAAATACAGAACTAGTGACTAAAACGAGAAACTTGTGACACACAAAATTGCTCGTACAGGATCAGTGAAATTTTCCAATCAGGGAAGAGAAAAACATTTTTGTTTGTTTTTAAAAAAAGTAAAAGCAAGCTAAATGTGATCCTAAAACCAGCCAAAATAGCAGGGGACTCAGGAACAGATGTATTATGTGAAACTGCTTTGAACTTTTTTATTGACTAGATTTCAGGTTCATAATGTGTTACATTTGCAGACTCAGGCTGATTTTTAGACGTTGCACCGGGGCTCACGGATTTAAATAATCCACCTTAGAAAAGTTTGGCAGGTGGCATTTAGATGTGCTGCCACCATCGAAAACCACTGGTTGCACATTCTTTATAAGCCACATTCTAAATATCTCGATATCGAGGTATCGCCTCCCGCTCAGCTTTTCTAAGGCGGATTATTTAAATCCTCAAGCCCCAGTGTAACATCTAAAAACAGCCTCAGCAAGGCTGGAGCTTCTTTACCTTAATGCAAGCAACTGACCTACTAAGAGTAGATTCAGACGTGTGTTTAAATCGCACAGCTGCCTCGGCGGCATCGTGCGATTTAAAGAACCCCGCACTTCCGGGCTGGTGTGAATGCGTTGAGCGATCACATTTCCACTTAGCCCGAATGTTTGGAGTGCGGTTTGAAAAGTTGCTCCGAGCAGCTTTTTAAACCGCACTCCAAACATTTGGGCTAAGTGGAAATGTGCGTGCTCAGCGCATTCACACTAACCCGGAAGTGCGGGGTTCTTTAAATCGCACGATGCCGCCGAGGCAGCTGTGCGATTTAAACACACGTCTGAATCCGCCCTAAGTTATCCCAGCTAGACAGATGGAGGAGCCTGAGAGTGGCCAGCCTTCCGATTGGTTGCTGGGGTTACCAACTGGCTACTTGGGCTGTCACAGGGCTACCTCCTGCAGAGCTTCTCAACACTCTGACGAACTCAAGCACCTGGCAGAGCCTGCGTTCAACCACAGCTTTGCTCCTGATCTAGCCTGTGCCACGCACCGCCTTGACCCTCCCTCCAAGTCTGTACCCAGCCCTCAGCTTGCTCCTGAAACAGCCTACCCAGCCTGCTTCTAGGCCCCTCACCTTGACCCCAAACTTCTGTTCTGTCCCCTCCCACCTTCAGGGTGCCATCCCAGCTCTGACCTCGACATTTCCAGTTCTGCCCCACATCCTGCGACTATTTGTCTTTCAACCTCTGATTTCCCAGTTCTGACTTTACTTGTTCCAGGTCTCCAATTACACCTCCTCACCTCGGGCCCCAATCTTTTAAGGCCTCAGCTTGGGCTCCAATTCTGCAAGGCCTCATGTCATCCCAGACCACCTATGGGTAAAAACAATTGAGACAGCGGACCGTTTTGTCCCGCTGTGGCATACTTGGGCATGGTCCTGCCTGCACGTGTGGGCAGGCACCACCAGATGTCAACTCAGGGTATCCTGAGCAGCTACCCTGTGCTCTGACCTCAGAAAGCCTCCAAGGTTACAGTCCAGGCTAGGGTCTGCCCGATTGTACCAAAGTGGGCCGCCCTGGGGCTGCCAGTGTGTTCCCGGGCCAGTCTGCCATTCTGGGCTGGGTCCACCATAACAGGCAACCATGGTGGGAGGGCAGGGTGATGGGTGTAGCAGGGGGCCTGCCAGCTGAATTTACCCCATTCTTCCCACCCATGGGCTGTACAGCTGTTGGTCCAGCCAGGCGCATGTTTGTTTTGCGCCCCAGTCTGGCATGCACCGTGTCCAACCAGGCTGCCTCTCCTGGGTCAGCCCAGAACACGGCAGCCCAGTATCACTTCTGTTTTTAACCCACCCTCACCCGCAACACATATTGTGGCTGCGGGAGGGGAATGCGCCAGCCAAAATGTGTGTGGGGATTGACTGGTCTGAAAGCCCCCCACGTGGCTTTGCCAGCAGACACGTGCGGGGATGCAGAGTTGGATTTCCTGCTTTCAGAACGGCCAATCCCTGCGCATATCCTGGCTGCGCATTCCCTCCCGCAGCCAGAATATGTGTGGGGGGGAGGGAGGGGTGTGGTGTCTGAAAGTGGCCTCAGTTACCTGACGTAATGTTCTCTTTAAAATCATATAGTTGTTGGCAGGAGGAGCTTCAGATAGCACTGTCCTCACACCTGCACCAGCTTTTCACTAAGCATTCTGGATGTGTTGGGATGGGTGGTAGGAACAAAAGGCAGGGGCGTAGCTAGAATAGGTACAGCTGCACGAGGGCCCACATGCCCGGGGGCCCCAGACACATGTAGAATGCATATGCACACTGGAGTGGAGTGGCCTAGGAGGGGGCCTATTCCATCTTCTGCACCAGGGCCCATTTCAGCCTACCTATGTCATGGGGGAGAGGAAAGATTGAGGAAGAAGACTACATAAAGAAGTCTGCATAAACAAACACAAACAAATCATGTAATTTAACACTCCTGGTAGCAAAAGAGATAATCTTTTGTTTGGCTGATGAAATGAAAAGACTGGATATCAAAATACCTGGCAACGTGTCTCACACTGGATGCAAACTGAAAGTTATATTTACAACTGGATCTTCAGTCAGTTTTTTCTTATCTTTTACAAACGGATCACAGCTGGAGCATTTACACTCTTCGGTCCAACAGGTCATAGGCAACATAGGTTCTTGTTATAGATAGATTATAAGACCTATTATGTCTTTTACTTGCTTGAAAGGAACTAGAGAGCAGGTCAACAGGGTCATCATACTAAAAATATCAAAGCCCGAAACAGCAGGACACTTAAAATAGGTTGGGGGGGGGGAGGGGGAGGGAATGCAGGATTAAAGCTTGAACAAAAGCAAGGTAAACGGCATGGTTAAGGCTGACATTATGCCCTTAACCCCTTACATTGTACCTTGGCTTTGGACCATGTTAACTAAAAACACCCCTCCCCCATGATCAGACCCTAATTCAAGTGATAAGGCACAATGGGATATGGGTGCAATAGCTAGAAATGCTGTTAAAATGTTGTTTTCAAATGCTAATTTCCTCTCTTTTTTAATTCCTGGAATTTTTTGATTGAACACAGAAATATATGAGAGTTGACGTTTGGCATATAGCGATTTGAAAATCAGCTGTCTGCCCTTGATGTTTTCAACTGACAACATCTATATGTTGCCTGGTTGCCATGGCAACTAAGTACAGTTGTAATTGCAACCCTGGAAAGATAATTCTTTCACTCAAAATGTGGCATACATTTAACCTGTCTGAAGTTTCAACAAAACTGTCTTTTAATGACAAGTGTTTTGAAAGGTCTAATTCAGGCTCCTTCTTTGATGCTGCTGCTGCTTCTTTTTTTCCCTTCCTTTTTTTAAAAAAAATCACCTTGTGTAGTTTAACTAGCCAGATATGTTGCCTTCTATTCTGATGATTTCAGAAGTAGTTGTTTTTGTTTTTCTCACCTTTAAGGTTACATTAAATTACAAGTGTATGGTTTTAAATACGAAACTGAAGTTAATAGGCAAGGTGATGAAGAAAGTAGCTCATTGTCTAATAGTTCATCTTAATCCCACAATTATGGAACTCCCTCCCCTTGTGGGTCTGCCTAAACCTGTTCATCTTCCAGAGAAGATTAAGACCTTTTTATTTGGCGGGCAGGAACAGGACTGAGTGGGTTTGGGTAGAAAGGTTTGGGGAGGAGGATTGGTGGGTGGTAGGTGGGGATAAAGTGTGAGGGGGGATTATGATTATGATTATTAGAAAGCATTTATAGCGCAAGCAATGTACCTGGCGCTTTACAAAATAATGGAATAGACACAGTCCCTGCCCTAGGGCTTACAATCTGAGAGATTAGGGGGAGGGGGGAGACGAAGGAAGGGGAACACAGGGAGAGACAAGGATGTGAGGTCCCAGGTTCACGCGCTTGGCTTAGTTACATCAGGATGTTGTGTGTTTTAAGGGTTTTAAATGTATTTAATTGGATTTTTATATTTTTTTATCCTATAAGCTGCCCAAAGTCCTTGGAGAAGGGCAGGGTAGAAATGTAAATAATAAATAAATTAAATAAATCTTGCCGAGATCATAGGCAATGGTTGGGACTCTCTCTTCTCAGATCTTTCTTAAAATGTAAAGTGCCAGTATCTCTCAAGGGAAGTATTCTTTGTAACATTACATGCAAAATGGTGTAAATGAGACCCAATTCATCCCACATTCATGCCTTACGGCAGTGCAGCAACACTCCCGCGAGCAAACGACGCGGCAGGGGAAGGAGCCAGAGGTCAGCATAACTTCCGGTGTCAATGGGGTTTGGCCACAACAATGCTCACGAATGACAGGGCTCAAAATTCAGCCCTGTCATTCGCGAGCATTGTCGTGGCAAAACCCCGTTCGCACCAGAAGTTATGTCGACCTCTGCCTGTTTCCTCTGCCATGTCTTTCATTTGTGGGAGTGCCGCTGCTGCACCACTGTAAGGTGTGAATGCGGTATCAGTCTCTTTCTGCACAGCTCAGGGTAATCAGGAAGAACCTCCTCCTCTCCAGTTGTTTAATTTTAATTTTATATCTCACCCTATCCTTTGAGCTCATGGAAGGTTAGAACACATAAAATCATTAATAGACATAAATAAAATAAGTTAAAAGCACTTATCCGAGCCCTTCCAACCTCTAGCCCTGTGTCAAATGCCCAGACACAGAAAAAAATGTTACTTTGTCTTTAGAAGATGAGGAGACTTGGGTTCAAATGAACCTCCAGGGGGAAGGAGTTCCATAATTGTGGGGTAGCTGCTGAGAACACCTATTTGCATGCTTGCGCTCTGCAAACTTGATGGGCAATGGTACATCATGCAAGAGGGCACTCCCAGCTGCACTTAGAGGCCCCAATGGGGCATGAGGGTAGAAGCGTTCTCTGAGATATGTGAGAGAGGGCAACTTAGGGCTTTATAAATAAAAAAAAATTGTTCTGGGGTACTGGTGTAACATGCTCCCAGCAAACCACCCCTGACAGAATATGGGCAGCCGCATTCTGCACCAGCTGCAGCTTAGGAGCCGTAATCCATTAATATGGAAGTAGAATGTGGGGACATAAGAATTACAATACCGGGAGACCAGTCTTCTCTGAGGCTGTCTCTCAAATAAAGCCAGTAACAAATGCTTCAGAAAGATGGTATAACCTTCTCTTCCCCGCACAAATGTATTTAACTGACCGATTATATATCAAGTGGTGTAGCATGAAGCTGGATAGATGATGATGGAAAGTTTTTCTTCCTGATTCCAGTTTATTGAAAAAGATATTTTAAAAAGTTTTCATTATTGAAATAACTAAAAATGTAAAGTAAAAATACAGTATAAAATAAAATAGAGAGTAATCCGCCACACCAAGTATTTTTTTTGCGTTAAGTTCTTCTGGGCACAACAAGGGTCAGGAAGGCAGTTGAGGAGATTGTTGTGCCTCCTTGATCCTTAAACTGATTAGCCATATTGTAAATTATAGCAAGACTGTGACTGCTCGAAAAGGTACCCCTACTGCCAAGGAACAGCATGCATAAGTGCCCGCCCTCCAATTGGCAGCACAGCCCTTTCTCTCTGGGGCACACTGCCTATGCCACTATGAAGAGTCAGTTGGCCACAGGGGTGGGCCACTTTGAAAATTAATGGGCCATATTGAAAATCAGTACAAGTTCTGCAGGCTGCATAGGAGTTGGGGATGGGAGGCTTAAGGGTGTGCTCAGCATGGGGGAAAAGAAAAGGAGGGTCTAAGTCATGGATCTGTGCCAAGGACCCATCCATCCTCTATCCTTAGAGCATGCCCTCATCTCTGCTCCCTTACCCTGAAACCATTCTTTCTGAAGATAGGGACTGAATTCACAGACCAGATCCAGGAATTTGAAAGGGGCCAAATAAAAAACAGCCATGGGGTTCGATTTGGTCTACAGGCCAAGTAGGCTGCTTTTACATCAACTGACATATCCCATGCACCAAGAGAATTCTCAACTGGCCAGTGAGAACCACACGATAGCAACTTTTTGCTGCCTAAATGGTATAATGGTCAAAATATAAGGGGGAGAATGTAGCCTATAATGAGGAACTCGTGTTTAGGACTAAAATTTGATCTTGCATATCGAAAATCTCAAGAACTGGGCTCTTGACAAGATTTTTGAGATAGAGAACAAGTCAGGAATTGGCCGTTCTCGACATTGTTTTCACAAGATTCTAAAAAATTAATTTTTAAATGCTTTTCGCATGCGCAAATGTGCATGTGCAGCCCTTTTCCAAGATGATGTTGGCCGTATCAATGCCATTTGGAAAAGAGACGCCTGTTCTGTGCATGTGTAGACCAGCTGCCCTTTTTCAAAATGGTGCCAACGTGGCCCACACCATCTTGGAAAAGGGCCATGCATGCGCAGAATGGCTAAAGTGACCATTTTGTGCATGCACAGAGTGGGTTTGTTTCGTTTTTTAAATCTCATGAGATCTTGAACTCTTAGTGAGATCTTCTTGAGATCTTGCTGCCTGTTCTTAATTCTCACGAGATCCTTGTGAGAATCATTTTGATTCTCGCTTCAGCCCTACTTATGTTCACTGCATTTTCCCCATTGTTGCCAAAGGGAAAAATAAGTTGAACATGGGTCCCTCCCTACCCATAATGTTCAACAGTACTTTCCCCTAACTATTTATTATTACTACAGAGAGCATGAGAAATATATGAGCTTGAGAGGATAGCTTAGAACTTTTTCATAAGGGAAAAGAACACCACTAACGATGCCTAGATGGCATCAGACAACAAAACATACAAAAAGTTGATGATGGCTGAAATGTGTTGCTTGCCATTTAGGCTGGATCGTCAATCTCAACTCTGGAGTAGTTCCACTGCAATCACAGCCTCAATGGAATAAAAGTATGGATATAATCACTTACTTGCCTCAGAAATTAAAATAAATGTTTTAAAGGATGCAAACTCTTCCCCAGAATCTCTATGGATAGAAATTCCAGGTATAAAGGGGAAGAGTATTGCAGTAGGGCTATACTATCGTCCCCCTGACCAAGACGGAGAGACTGATAAAGCAATCCTAAAAGAGATTAGACAAGCTACTAAAGTCGGCAACATCATAATAATGGGTGACTTCAGTTACCCTAATATTGATTGGGTGAATGTTTCCTTGGGGCAGGACGTGGAGGTCGACTGCTTCCTAGAACAGCTGGTTCTGGAACCAACGAGAGGAGTAGCTATTCTAGATATAGTCCTGAGTGGCACTCAGGATCTGGTGCAAAGTGTAACTGTGGTGGAGCCACTAGGCAATAGCAATCATAATATGATCACATTTGACATAATTTCTGGGGGGAGAAAGACAAACAGAAGTACAGCAGTACTTCTGCCTAACTGTGCAACCAAGCCAAGCACGTGCACCTGAGACTCCGCATCCACTTGAATGTTTTTATCCCTTGTCTTTCCATATGTCCCCTATCCCTGTCTCCCCCCTCCTAGTTTACTAGATTGTAAACCATAGGCAGGGACCGGGTCTTTCTCATTGCTATGTAAAGCGCCAGGTACGCTACTGGCGCTATACAAATGCTTGTAATAATAATAATAATTATTATTATTATTATTATTAACAAACATTTATATAGCGCCAGCAGCGTACCTGGCACTTTACAAAGTAATAAAATAGACATGGTCCCTGCCCCTAGGGCTTACAATCTGAGAGACAGGAGCTGGGGGAGAGACTTAGGAAGGGGAACAGAGGGAGAGACAAGGGGTCTAACATTCATGAAGATGCGAGGTCTCAAGTGCA
>QEPC01001533.1:9067092-9079022 GCA_003113815.1 Sphenodon punctatus
GTGCCTCCGCTCTCTTCCGCTTCCCTCCTCGCTCCATCCCGCCACGCTTGCTTGCTGCTGCTCTCGCTTTAAATCTCCCTCCGGTGTTTGTGTTGGTGCTGGTTGCCTGGCAGCGACGCTGCATGCCTCGTCCCCGGCCGGGGCTCTTTTTTCTTGGTTCTGCTGGGGGATTGGCGTCCAGACGTTACTTTTGCTTGGTTCCCTGTGGGGGTTGGTTTGACCACGCTTCCCGGGACCTTCCCCCGGCTAGCCCGGGAAGCGTGGTTGAACCTGACCCCATGTGGGTATTGAGCGTGATGAACATCTGGCGCGCGCCGTTCAGACGTTCAGGGCCCTTTGGCCCCGCGGGGGGGTTCAGCGTGGTTCAGTGTGGTTCAGCGTGATCTCGTAACGTCTGAAATCACCCTATGTGTACGCCAATGAGAGTGAAAGCGGAGAGAGGGGCAGGAAGTGGTTACTCCTCAGAATGCTCTAGGCCATTTACCCGTCACTCAATGAGGCTGGAGGACCTGTATGCATGTGAGGCTGCACGCAGCCTGATTGACGGGATGCGGATATGTAGGTGCACATTAGTCTGCATTTGCCTGCATGACAGGTTCCACATGCTCTGGGACTCTGCTGTGAGTGGGAGATGCGTGTCCAGTGGTGGTCACCACATGGCCGGTGGGGGTGAACACCTAATAAATAGGCAGGTGGACAGGACACCCACCTTATGTGGGCTATTGCCTCTTTTGTTAACTCCCATAGATTCAGACACCCATTTCCTCTTTGGAAGAACATGTTGTTTGGAGAACAGAGGTATTTGGTATTTAAACCAAAACTTCATAGATTATTTTGTATACCTCATAATATAGCAAAAAACTGTTGTTAATATAGATTAAATCTCTCTTCATGTCAGCTATGCCTGTGCTGCCTGTTTGAAGTGAAACGTTTTTGAAACATTTTTCCTAATGAAAAACTGTATCCCTGACTACTTTGATGTTATATCCATAAAGGCTAAAGAATAATAATAAAAAAGTTTATCTTCAGTAATAATAATGAGATTAATTTGTTATTCACATAAGTCTCTCCAGGTTTTTATCATATAAAGCATCAGCAATCATGACCTATCTCCAGCAAGAAATATAGTCTTAAAAATTAATATAATTTGTATCACAGTAGCACGTCGGGACCCCAACTCTGATCAGGGACACATTGTTAGGCTCTGTCCATGCACATGACAAGAGGCAGTCCTTGCATGAAAGAGTTTACAGTGTAGGCAGACAAAGGGTGGGGAAAGGAAAAAGAGGAAGCTAAATTTGGCAGAGGTCACACAGCAGGTCAATGGCACAACCAGAAATAGAACTAAGATCTCCTTGGCCCATTTCGTTGCAGTATTCATTTATTACAGTTTATACGTTGGTCTCCCAAGGCTCAGGGTGGGTTACAACATAAAAACAATCTTTATATCAATACATATGATGTGTTTCTTCATCATTCCTCTATGTTTGTGCTCAGTTCTAAAAATTACTGACACGTTTTTAGTATGTTGCTTATCCAGTCTGAGTCCACTCTTCCATACACCCTGCTAATGAATGGCCTCCCTCATGCCCCACCAGTGACGGCTGGTGGGTTCTGAGGCTGGTGGGGCCAGCCTAGAGGCAGAGCCAACTCAACGGTAGGTGGAGCCAACCCCAGTATTGCTCACTTACATGATCATGATCAATGGAATAGAACATGCACACAAGGAATAGAACAAGCACACGTCTTGTCTTAAAAACACGGAGAAAATACTGAAAAGCCCAACAGTATTATGTGAAATTCTAAATGACACACCATAAATGCTGCACACGGTTTTACAGAGAAAGCATGCACAGTTCAGGAGAGGACATGCAACACCGACCATGTGGGGCATTCAAAGAAGGCCACACCAAAATGCATGGAAAATGCAGGAAAACCCAACAACATTATGTGGAATCCTAAAATGCACACCTGTCATAAATGCTGCAATTGGTCCCTGGAAGGGAAAAGATACCCCACTCCTGATATAGCACTTTCATCCTTCCTGCAAGCTGAAAGCTTCCAAACCAGACCAGTGAACAAATGATTCACAGGGGGAAAAATACGTGGAAAACTCCTTAAGATCCCAAGTTCAAACTTCAAAGTAGAGTGGGGGCAAAATTCAGAGTGACTAATGAGGCTATTTTCTCCTTCAAAAACACTTAAAACCACACAAAGCTGGCTGTGTGCAAAATCAGCAAGTATTTTTAAAGTGTCCTTAATCACCAAATACTTTCTTTGGAAAGCATCTATATTTTCTCTGTGATTTTGTTCCCACTACAAGCCTACCAAAATATCCCAACCAATTTAAACATTCAAAGTTTAACTTTCTCAAGCATTATCACACAGCAAGAGTGACAAAATTCAAAGGCGCTGTCACAAGAAAGCACAAAAGTATAAGACAAAATAAGGTCATCACATGAAAAACAAATATATTTGAAGCACTGCTGCATTTTCAGCATTGCCATTAATTTTGCATTTCCAGTTCTATTTTTTAGCAGTCTGGCTCTGGTGCATTGGCAGAAACCTGGATGTTGGGAAAGAAATTAATTCATACTGTAAAACGGCAGTGGGGGAGCTTAGCAGCTTTTGTTGCCATTCAGGTTGCAATATTAACACCCATTTCCAGCTGCAGTTGTGGCAATAGAATATAGTGTTATTGATAATCTTATGTTCTCCTGGCCTGGACAAAGGAAGCCAGACCTAACTTCGGTCAAGCAAAGGCAAAGAGAGGGTCCAGAACAGCCAGCAGGCCTGAGATTGTGATGGAATTCAAGCTGAGATGACTCAACATGTGGATAAGGCCCCATCAGCATACTAACAAAGGCATAGCCAGACAAGTATCTTCTCCTGGCACCGCCACACATGCTTAACAAAGTCTCCTGCTGAACAACTGGAGTTGACAAATGAAACCCATTGTGAACAGATAAGTGGGACATTTGCAACTCTGCTACTGACTTCCAGGCAGGAAAAGAACAATCAAGGAAAGATACAGATGTTGATATGCTAAGGGCCCTTCCTCCCAGGAAGACGTTCTTCTGATATGCTAAAGAACTGTGTGATGTCACCATGACATGGCATCTGGCTATTACTGACCTGTACCTCAGAACTGTATAAAAGAACCTGGTCATACAACATGACTTTGGGTGAAGGCTAGTGGTCACCAGTTGGTGAATCACGTGGTTTCACTCCCTTCCAGACCTTGCACACACGGATCACAACTTGTCTTCGCTCGCCAGCAGCTCTACTCTCCAGCACCAAAGGGCCCTCTCTCAGTCTTTTCCCTGAATCAGCCTGCGTGCTTCCAGGATTTGGCCAGTCACAGGACACGTAAGATATCTTTATCTGGGGACTATCTGTATAATACTGTGTGTGTACTAGTATAATCCTGCCAAGAATAGAAAACCAAGGTGTGCCGTTCCAATAAAGTTTTGTTTTGTACCACATTGGAGTGGTGTTTTATGACGATCTCGATCCCAATAATTAATTAGTTACACAGTAACATAAATTCACGAAACTAATCAGAAATATTAGGAGAATTTACACGCAAGCACTTGAGTCACCTTGACTTCAGGGGACCTCCATCCATCCCCATTTCTCACTCCCCACACAGAGCCCCCAAACCACATCTGTCCCTATCCTATTCCTCACTCTCCCCTCCACAGAGCCCCCAAACTCCTCCCTCCCTTTCCTCATGCCTCTCTCCCCACACAGAGCCCCCAAGTCCTCTCCCTCCCTCCCTGTCGCCATGCCTCATTTTCTCCCTCCCTGTCCCCTTGCCTCTCCCTCACAGAGCCCCCAAACCCCCTCCCTTTGTCCCCATGCCTCTCTCCCCACACAGAGCCCCCGAACTCCATCCCTGTTCCCATGCCTCTCTTCCGCACAGAAGCCCCAAGCCCTCTCCCTCCATCCCCCGCCTGTCTTTCACCACACAGTCTCCAAACCCCTACCTCCCTGTCCCCATATGCCTCACTCTCCCCAGTCCTCACAGAGCCCCCAAGCTTCCCCTCCCCCCTCTCTCTCTCCCCAAGCCCCCTCCCTCCCTCCCTGTCCCCATGCCCGTCTCCCCCCACACAGCCAGAAAGTTCAGTGTTTTGTGTAGTAATAATCACTCAGTGCTTACTGCTTCACATGCTTCTCTGTGGTGGCATATGCTGCATTTTTCTCTGCCCGCCACTCCCCATCTTGATCCATCCGAGGACAGAAAGGCAGCAAGGCTGAAAGCCCGCGTGCGTGCACGCGCAGCAACCACTCCAGTGGCAACACTACCCATCACCTCCTGTTTCGGGGGCATCCACTCCAGGCACCCAGGTATCTTTCAAAAGAGCTCCGATAGAGCTCTTCTTTCACTCTGCCCCCAGTGGCTGAAAAGAAACATTACAATCTGCAATTATTGTAGTATGGACAGTGAAGCCAGCCACCCATACTGCAAAAATCCAATTTTGTCCCAGACTGTGTTCCATAGGCTCCCTCCCCTTCCCATCCAGTCCTTCCTCCACACACTGTGATTGACAGCACTGGCTGCTTGGCCTCAGCCACAAACTCGACAACTCACGCATGTGCAGTTTTTCTCAGCACAATGCATCCCTCCCACACCTGGAAGTGTGGTGGAAGCCACAAACTGTAATTTACAAGTGCTACTGCCGACCCCTAGCAGCACTTTGAGGAACGCGTCCAGGTCCATGGGCAGATGGAATGGATCGCAGTGCAGGGAGTGCAATAGTTGTATATTTGTAAGCAATACAAATAGTTGCTATTTGTAATCAAGTTTCTGTGGCAGGGGACAGGGGAGAGAGTGCTCAGTGCTCCTGACACCATAGGGGGCCCACTGTGCCTGTGTCCCACTGCAGCTTCTGAGGTCAGCTGGGAGCACCTTCTGGTGGGTACCATATGACCCTCAGGTTTACACAGCAAGGGCATGCAGAGAGGCATTTTCAGTTATGGAACTCTCTCCCACTGCCTCACAATTATGGAACTCCCTCCCACTAGAGTTTGTCTGAGCCCAAGCCTTCTCATCTTCTGGAGACTATGTAAGACTTTTTTTATTTGGCCAGGCATTTGGCAAACAGGGTCAAAGATTTGGGGATAAGGGCTTGAGGATTGCACCCTAGGACCTTGGAATACTCAGTGACTCAGGATGGACTCTCCGGTCCACCGGGAGCGCCTTCTTGGAGGTCCCCCGCGTAAAGTGGGGGGCTACAATGGAGAGGGCGTTCTCGGTGGCTGGGCCTCGGCTATGGAACTCCCTCCCAGAGGAAGCTTGACTGGCCCCGAGTCTGCTGTCCTTCCATCGGGCCTGCAAGACATGGCTGTTCTCCCAGGCTTTCGGAGGCGGGGAGGGGAGGGTGGGCTAAATTTTTGGATGGGGGGTATTTTAAAATTGTTTTAAATATCTGTAGATTTTTATATATTTTTTTATTTATTTATTTATTTTTTAAACAATTTTCTTTTATTTAGATAACTTTACATACATTAGTACACGCTAGTGTAATCATATAAATATAAACTCATAACCATAAACTTTAACTGTATTAACTGTTGGGTTCAGGTAAGTATTCATATGCTGTATTGTTAGTTCCTTCTCATATATAGTAATCAAATAGACATGCTCGTTGGTCTTCTGGCAGATTGTCCTGTGTCATGACACATACACACGGGAACCACCTTGCTGCATATGCCTCTTTCTTATCTAGTAGGTTCGCCGATATCTTTTCCATTGTAAGGTGGTACCAGAGTCTATTCATCCATTCTCCTTCAGTCAATTCCTCTGGATCTTTCCAATGCAGCGCAATGACCTTCTTTGCAGCCTGTTTATATTTTTATATTGTGATAAATCGTTTATTTTATGTTGGAAGCCGCCCCGAGATGCCGTAGGCATAGGGGGTGGCATATAAATGGAATAAAATAAATAAATAAATAGGATGGGATAATAAATTAAAATAAATAAACAAATAATGGAGTGAGAAGCCACCACAGCCAATCCAGTTTGCGTACACAGGAGAAGCTTTTCTAGACTTCAGATACAATACAGGTCCATGCTTATCTAGTTACTTTTACTGCAAACTGATGAGTCCTCTGCTCCTGTTCATGTATACATACACTTAGGCTGCTATCCGAGTTGCATTTGATTCAAACTAGTCCCACTGAAGCCAATGGGACTACTCTGCAGTAAAACGAGTTATGACAGAGGGTGTCTTTAGACATAACGTCAGTGGGTGTCTGAATGTGTGTTTTGACCTGGATATGAACACTGGTTTGGCCCCGTGTTCACCATGTGGCGCTGCTTAGATATACAGCCCATACTAGGGCAAATCAGAGTTTTTCTTGACACCCGATCTCAGGACACAAGTGCTGCCGCCTTGTTCCCCGTGTTGTACCTGCTAACACACCACGCAATATAATTAGACACAATGTTGGCCACGTGTTCAGCCGGAACATGCAGTTGTCCTTGTGATGCAATGGTGTTCACGTCACATGTTCAATGGGTGGCCAAATTGGTGTTGGGATTGTTATGGTGCTTACACACAACGGCCAAACACATGCTTAGGGGTTTTGACACACGATCTGTGTTATGTCTAAAGACGCCCTATGATTGTTGCCATAGAGGTAAACACATGTTCACATACACAGCTGAACTGAGTTAGAATGTTCAGCATCTTGGAGGAACAATCCCTTCTGTATAGCTTAGAATGTATCACTTCCGTGTACGCATCTCTGATTTGTCAGAACTCTGTCTCAACTACCATCTTGTATCCTGATAGACACTCTACAGAGCAGGCAGGGGAAACAGCCACCAGCCAATTACCTGGTATGT
The DNA here is from genome assembly GCA_003113815.1 of Sphenodon punctatus. NCBI lineage: Eukaryota > Metazoa > Chordata > Lepidosauria > Sphenodontia > Sphenodontidae > Sphenodon > Sphenodon punctatus. Next base: position 9,073,946 of record QEPC01001533.1, read on the forward strand.
AGGAGGCCACCGCTTCCTTATTGACACACTAAGTTCACATAAACAAGCTCATCCCCAGGGGACACTTACTTAGCTGATGATAATCCATTTAGCATGTGTTTGCATGAATGTAGAGGAACTACTCAGAAAGAGGCTACCCAGGAAGTTAATGATCATGTGAACAGAGTAGTTGAGTGTTAAGTGACTTAACATGCACAATTAATGCCCTTGCCCTTTTCACATGATAAATTTATTATTGTGGTTAAACAACACTGTGACTTGTGTAGTTTCTGTAGCAGCATGTGACTCTTTACTCGGGAGTATATATGCCTGGGGGTGGCCACCCCCTACTTCTCTTTAAACACTTAGCCTGCTTTAAACATTGGGTGTCTTTAGACATAACAAAGATCTGGTGTCAAAACCCCTAAGCATGTGTTTGGCCATTGTGTGTAAGCACCATAACAATCCCAGCACCAATTTGGCCACCCATTGAACACACGATGTGAACATCATTGCATCACAAGGACAATTTGTGTGTTCTGGCTGAACACATGGCCAACGCTGTGTCTAATGATATCGTGTGGCATGTTATCAGGTACAAGCCGGGGAACAAGGCGTCAGTGCTTGCGTACTGAAATCGGGTGGTGGTGAGCAAAACACTGATTTGCCCCCAGATGGGTTGTGTGTCTAAACAGTGCCACGTGGTGAACACAGGGCCAAACTGGTGTTCATATCAAGGTCAAAACACACATCCAGACACCCACTGACATTATGTCTAAAGACACCCATTATGTTTGTGATGAGTTAGGAATAAGGGGTTATTATTAGAGTAAGGGTTTGTCAGGTGGTGTCAGACATGTTGGGTGTTTTTACACATTACATTTCATACTGGAAAAACTCACCTAGTGTAACTCATCTAGTGTAACACGTATTTACCAGCTATGGGTATTAACAAACGTGATGGCAGGCCGCTTTGGCTTGCTCTGTTATGCTTAGGCCTGAAACTGACCTGCATGTGTGTGCAGGTGCTGCCAGATGTTGGCCCAGGATTGTCCTGGACCGTGTCAGTGGCTAGCCCAGGCTGTGATCCCAGAAACCTCCGGGGTCACAGGCTGGGCTAAGGTCTGCCGAATAGGGCAGGGCGGGCCAGAGCATGTTAACATGTCTGTTCTCACTGGCCTGGATCAGGTCCACCATGGCCGGACGCCATGGCTGCCTGTCATGGTGGGGTGCTGAGCACAGCACGAGGGTAGAGTTGGGCAGCTGGACATTCATGCCTCCTCCCACCCCTAGCCACGTGAACGTTTGTTCTGCATCCATATCAGTGGCAGTTCCCCAACCTGGGTCTGACCCGGTGCTCTGGTGTCATGTTTGTTAACACCCTATGTGTCATCTACTCACTTGCCACACACAGTGACCTGAGATGGACATTTGGGCCAACTATGTGCGACAACCACCAACTACTGCCTCTATGCTCTCCCCATCTGTCCCTGTCCGCACACACTTATCTGGATCTCAAAGAGCAGTTGTGGGTCCCACGGACCACCAGTGAGTCGCTGGTGTTCTCTGGGACCCACCAGCAGCTTTAGCTGCTGTCACTTGTTGCTCCCCGGGACCTGCCTCTGCGGCAGCAGGAATATGGCAGAAGGTCCTGAGGAGGGCAGCGGAGACAATGGCTGCAGGCCTTGGGGAGCAGTGAACTGATGGTTCTTAGACCTCCTTGGATAAGCACTATTCTCACTGCCACTGGGACTTGCTGCCAGCTGGTAAGCCCCTCTCCTGCACCCAAACAGTTTGTGGCTAGATACTGATTGTCCCAGTGGCTATCCATGAACTGTTATGTGTACGTAACTCAGTACATGTTTAGGATTGCGCACGTCAGCAATGCCGAACATGTACAAGGTGGAATATATTTTAGTCCCTGTTGAAAATATAAGGCTCTGGTTGGGTGCTGATTCTTTTTACTCATATCCACCAGCAAGATCGATAGTATTATGTATTGATTAGGCAGTATTGGCCATGATCAGAGACACAAGCAGGATGAGGTTTGGACAACTCAGTTCAGCTAAATTCAGCCATAGGTCTCAAGCTGACACAATCCAACTAGGCCCATGAGAATAAAGTTGTAAAAATCACTCTCTAAGCAGAAAATGTATTTCCAAGGCCACAATAACAAATCCCAGACACCACTATCTTTGAGAACACAGAAAGAGGCCTGACAAAATAAAGACGGTTTGTAAGAAAGGGAGGTACCCTCCCCTACAACTAAACAGTAACTCCCTAACCCCCTCCCCTGAAAAAACCCCTCCAAAATAGCACTGGTGGCTATATTCCTAATGATAGCATAATGAATAGTCAGCTTATTCTCTGCACCTGACAGAGGAGACCCTGCAACATACATTCTTAGTAAATAAAACTATAAAAGGAAGAACCCAGCCCCTTATCAATTGTCATTGACGCTAACAGACAGTAGCATTGCAGTGAGCCGAGTGGGTCTTTGATCCTAATCGTTGCTCTCAAAGATCCAGAGACTCCCGGGCCAGCTGCCTGCTGGGCCCCCTTCCTCCTCTCTCCTCTGAACCAGCTTGCGTCTCGGACTGTGGCCTTTGACACATAAGATATCCTAGGTTGGGTTACTGGGGTTCACAACTAGTAACATACACTGCCATGTCTAGATGTTAAGTGTCTATCCAATAAAATTGAGTTGTACCCACATGCTTTGACTTGTTAACTGGCAACCTTCGATTCCGTTTGGGGTAAACTGAGGCAGCAACCTCATTTATTTCTTAACATTGATGCAGAATGTGGTGTGGGGGAATATAGCTGGATAGCATCCCCCTGGTTGCATTTAACAGCCCTTACAGCTGCAGGTGCACAACTGCAGGTGTGGGACTTGTGCCAAAGTTGGAAACCAAATTGTATAATAATTGGCAACCTTCAATCCCATTTGGGGTAAACTGAGGCAGCAACCTCATTTATTTCCTAAAAATAGGATGAGTTTTCACCAGCAGCTCATGGAAGGGGAGAATAAAAGGAGACAGGAGACAGAAATACCAAGAAAATGAGAACCATTATTAGAGTTTAGAATGGTAATTGGGGGACAGGGAAAGTAATATGAGGGTAGTTGCAGGGGTATTTGTAGGAAATGTCACTCAGTGTATTAACAATGTGTGAATGGCATAGCAGTTCTGCAGATAGAGAGTATGTGGTAGCTAACCACGCATCTTTAGCATTTACACTTCCAGTGGTACCGTGGCTTCATGTTGTTACCACATGTGGCTTCTCCACATGTGTCCACTGGGTCACCCATGGAGTGGGGTTCCAGTATCCAGACAGGTGCTTCAGAAATGATCAATTTGGGGAATTTAGCTTATTTCTCTAGTCAAGGCACATGAGTGTCTGGGATCTTAAGTCTGGAGACGTGATGCGCTGCGACTCCTTGAACCCTGCTCCCCCAGAGAGACAAGACAGGGCTAGTGGGGCTCAAGGAGAGACCATGACAGTGAAAGCTGAAGAGCTCACCATGATGTGTAAGGCCACCGGGGTGAGAGACGAGCGGAGGGAGGTGTCTGGGAGAGGCACGGTCAAACTGTGCTGGCCAAAGAACCATGTGAGCCCCCAGTGACATGTTCGGGGCCACTGTTGTCCTGCAGCTGCTGTGCAACAATGTTCTTGGCTCTAGAGGACTGGTGGGACTGATCAAGAAAGTCCTGCTGGCCCGACAACAGTGTTGTCAAGAATAGAAGCGGGGAAGTCCCTTGAGGCAGAGTGAGGGTTCCTTCTTCAAGGGAAGAGGGAAGTTTAAACAGTAACGAAAGAAGGTTATTGGTAGCTGGAGCAGCCTAACAGCTAGAAGAGCAGCGAGAGTGGTGTGGAATTAATAAACAAGGAGCAATTATTTACCCTCTCAGCTAGTACTAGAACTAGGGGACACTCATGAGTGGCAAGTTTAAAACAGATAAAATAAAATATTTTTTCACTCAGCGTATAATTGGGTTATGGAATCTACTGCCAGAGGCTGTGGTAAGGGCCAGTACTATAGCTGAGTTTAAGAGCCAGCTAGATGGACCATTGGTCTGACCCAGTATGGCACTTCTTATGTTCTTATGAGACTAGGAGGTGAACAGGAGAGAGAGAGAGATGGGGAATGGTTACCTTTCCTGGCCCGTTGCAGAGGGGACAGGGACACCCCAAAGATAGATAGGTAGATGCAGGTAGAAGCAGGGCAGACAGACGTGAGGAGGGGCGCCTGACTGGGAGGGTTTCGAGAGCACTGTAATACAGAGTGTCCATGTAACCCCACTCCAGAAACAAGACTCAAACAGCAAAAGGAGTCTGGGCGAGTTATACGGATTTTGGACAAAGGGAAGACAGCATCTCAGTGGGTATTTGTATACAAGACAAAAGTCTCAATGGGTATTTGGATAAAGCTTTCTGGGTGTGGAAAAGGGAGCAGGACGGGAGATCACTCAGATATGCAAGGACACTGGGTAGAGTATGTGGGGCTGGGTGGAGGAGTTGGGAATTAGCAGAGTGGCAGGTACTGGGAGGAGGGCATGGTCTTCAGGGCAAATTCTATGATCACTTTAAGGTGGGGTTAATAACCTATTCAGCTTAGTTGGGCATTTCCTGCTTCCCAGGCTTTCCCTTAGGTCAGGGAAGCTACATGCCTTGCACGCCTGTGTGGAAGGGAGGGGGAAGATAACAATCTTTACTAGACAGGGCACTTTACTAGACAGGAGGGACCCATGCTTCTGGTGGTTATGCAAGTAGAGAGAGCTTAGCATCTTAATTGCTACTTAATCTACTTGCCAGTAGGGATGGGCAAACGCGGTTCGGTAGTTCGGTGTTCGGCCCGAACTCAGCCTGTTCGGACAACCGAACACGAACACGAACACGAACGCACCGAACGGACCGAACACCGAACACCGAAATAGCGAACACACCGAACGGAACTGAACACCGAACTACGAAATGGCTGAACACACCGAACGGAACCGAACACCGAACTATGAAATGGCCGAACAGTTCGTTCAATTCGAATCGCGTTCGGTTGTGTTCGGGTGGCTAAAACATGGTCTTCTGTCAGGTCACTGGA
>QEPC01001533.1:9086924-9098102 GCA_003113815.1 Sphenodon punctatus
GGGAAGGGGGCACACTGGAGGCTGGGGGGCAGGAGAGGGAAGGGGGATGGGGCCACACTGTAGGCTGGGGGGCGGGAGGAAAGGGGGATGGGGCAGGCAGTGTGGGGGGGGAAACATGGCACTGTGACTTACCAGAAGCTGGTTGCCTCCCCTTGACTCGGCTGGGCCCGGGGTTCCTTGTTCGGCGGTGGAGGCAGCATTGCTCCAGGGACTCTGGACTTGCGGGTGCAGGGAGAGAACGCAGCACTGCCTTCCTGTGCCCACAAACCCAGTCCCTGCGGCGTGTCTGGGGGCAGGTTGTTTTTTTTAATTGCCCACGCCACATCCTGACCCCACCGGGGAGGGCGCCTGGGGCCAGGACGCGGCGCGGGCAATTTAAAAAAAAAGTTCCTTGCTGCCAGCCGCTCCTCCCCGCCACTCTAGGCCTGCTGGAGCTGCAGATTGGGGGAGGAGGGGAGAGCGGCAGGCGGCAAGGGTGGCAGGGAGAGCCGGCGGGAGGCATCATGGTCCTGCGGTGAGGGGACGCTGCTCCCAGGGCGCTCCTGGGTGCAGTGTCCTGACTCCGCATGGCTGGGGCCCCCTCGCTGCGGGGCCATGATGCCTCCAGCTGGCCCTGGACCCTCACAGGCATGGGGCCGGGCGCAACTGAGCCCCCACATGCCACGTTGGCTACGCCACTGGTTTGAGCCCTTCACTTCTCTTCCATCCCCTCCCTCACCCTCCCTCACCTCCCCTGCTCCCCCAACCGCCTTCGTCCCTTCTCCCTCACCTCCACACCTTCAAGTCCCTCCTCAAAACCCACCTCTTCCGCTCCACCCTTCCTGACTCCTGCTAATTATCCCCACCCAGGATTATCCCCCACCTGTTTTCTGTAACCAAGCCAAGAACGTGTACCTGAGTTCTCGCATCCTCATGAATGTTGCATCCCTTGTCTCTCCCTCTGTTCCCCCTTCCCTGTCTCCCCTCCCCCTGTCTTTGGATTGTAAGCTCTCAGGCAGGGACCATGTCTATCTTACTCTTTGTAAAGTGCCAGGTACATAGCTGGTGTTACATAAATGCTTATCATCATCATAATAATGAATAATAATGACAAGAAGCTATGTGGAATGATAAGCAGGAGGGGTTCTGTCACTCTATATGAACTTGGAATGTGTGGGAAGAGTGTGTGCATATCCTTCTGTGTGCTGGAAAAATTGGGAGGTAGGAAGTACTGTTGGCTAACTGAACAGGAGTGGAATGCTAAACTGTCTTTTCATTAGAGAAATGAATCATTTCCACTGTTCTTACCATAGGTGAAATGAATTTCTAGTAGTGGGATTTAACTGATGAACCTAGTGTTTGTCTAAGATTGTTGTTTTTACTCCAGCAAGTAGCCACTCATGAAAATATGCCTAACAGCCTGTTTGACCACATGATAATCTAACCAGATGACTTCCAAACAGATATTGGCAGGGGAATCCTCCATTAAAGTCTATGGAAGTTTTATCAATTGTAAGCTGCTCTGAGTGTATGCAGAAGGTCGGGGTAAAAATGTTAAATGATAAAAAATAAAAATAAAATAAATTGACTTCAGTGGGTAAAGGATTTCCACCTTAAGTCTTGTTCTCCAGGTAAAAACAGTTCCAAACACCATCATGAAGTACAAATGTAGTAGTATTTTTCTGTCAAATCAGAAGAAAAGTTATAGGTACTTAATTCTGCTTTAGGCTCCTTCCCAGTTTACTAGTTCAGGCTCAACACTGAGTTCCTTCCCTACTGAGTCATCTGGGTAAAGAATCCATACACAGGTCTGATTCTGATCACCCTCCTGCCAACTAAGGATTCTTGTCTGCTGACCTGTTTTACAACTGGTTTCTTTCTCATAGGGTGCTAACAAATATAACGCCAGCTACGGGAAAAATTAAATCGGTCCTTGCATCCGCCTGTTGATCAGCTATACCAGCAATCATGTGCCACTCAAATACAGCTACCCAATAGTTCAAGTTTCAAGTTTAAGTTTATTCAAGCATGGCCACAGGCCATTGCAACCAAGAATATTCATATACACAAAATAAAACAATGAACAATATACAAAAAAATATATAATCAGCTGTAAAGATTATAATCGCAATTAAGAGCAATGAAGCGAAGGATTTAGCTCAATGAAAAGAAAACGCCCCACTTTCGAACTGCTATGGTTCCAATTGCCATGACACATCCCTTCCAACCTCCAACCCAATAGTTGGTATGATAGAAGTGTGTGGGTAGGCTTACTGGAAGCAGCAATTAGGTCCCCAGGTTTGGTGACTATGGGGCCATATTAATGTCACCACTACTCCCATAACCTTTCCCACAGTTGATGCTGCTGCCAACATGCCCAGAATCCTGTGGATCCTGGGGACCCACCACTCCTGGTAAGCCTGTGCTTCACCCTACGAGGGCGAAGCATTATCAGACATTAATTTAGCTAGGCTTGCTTTACATGCTGGGTCGCTACACTTGAAAGCCCAGCATGTGTAGCAAGCCCATAGTACACACAAAGTGTGGATCTGGTTCAGATTGCAATCTAACATATCAAAAAGATTAATGTTTGCATTAGTAAAATTCCTAGAAAAATTAGAGTGCAACTGAGATAGTGACAGTTCTTCTAAGCTCTGGACATTATCCTGAAACACTTCAGTGCCTGTGTTTCATATTATATAATGAATGCTTATGCATTCTGAAATTCTTGAGTTTACTGGTTTTGGCAGCACTGATACAAGTGCTGACCTAGGTAATCTAAGTGCTGTACAAATGTAAAACAAGGTTTATTCCCTGCCCTCTCTCAAAGCTTTTTTATAATTAGATGGAAAATTATTTTATATTACACATATTTGCCATTTTAGCTTCTTGGGAAACATACATTTTCACTTTCTCTTCTTGTGATCCGTAAATACTTGTTGGTGTTTTGGAAGATTTAGTCATAAATAGGCAGGTTCCTGAGACATATTGATGGTCTCCATTTACTACCTTGCAAATTAGTGTGGTAATAAAAGTGCTTAGCTTAGAGGTGACCTCGATATTTCACTAATACCATTTAATATATTTATGTTGCTAAATTGTTTGGAGGGAAGAATTAATTCAGTCCTGATGTGAAATACAAAATGTCTTGAATGCATACAGACCAAAGGCAAGGTTAAGAAATAACCACAGATATTTTTTTTGTCCTTTTCAGCTCAGTGATAGTTTTCAGAGGATTGCTGGCAGGATATGAAGAGGATCTTGTTATCTCTCTGTCTTTTAAGTATCCGAACTTGCACAGTTTAGTTGAAAAAACATTGAACTGTCATTGTAATTTTGGTTTCCTTGTAAATCTCAACCCAACTCTAAACAAAATCTGGCCTAGCATTACTAAAATCCATAAGGGTGTCACATCTGTGTTAGAGGCCTCTGGTAATGACTCCCATAGCAAGGGCTGTGTTCTAACATGGTCTTATAATGGGGCATAAAAACATCGTGCTAAGAGTAGGTGACCTGTTGATGTAAAACTTGTCATGTGGCTAGTTTTTAGGCTCCTTGAAATTTCTAAGCAGTTTTGGTTTCTCACCATAACTTCATATCCTTCTATGGTACCTTTTTGTCCAGTAACACATTTTGTTATGTTGTGCAGGGTTCAGCAGACAAAGGTGGGTAATTAACACCTCATTAATCCAGAAGGAGAAAGAACTGTGACTCATTGCTGAGGGGCAGGGGTGGGACACCTTTTTTCACTCTAACATGTTTGGGATAAGCACTGCTATCAAAGAACAAAGAAAGTTAAAATCCAGGCAGGAGGGAGCTGGGTGCCTGGGAGCAAACCTAAGGGTATTAACAAATGAGACTGTAGCTCACACCAAGTGGGAGTCCACCTCATCGTTTATTAGGTGTTCACCCCCCACCGGCCATGTGGCCACCACCCACTGGACATGTAGCCCTCACTCATGGCAGGGTCCCAGAGGCTGCGTAGCCTGCTGTGTGGGCAAATGCAGGCCAATGTCAATGTCATGTATGCCCACATGTCCGCATCCTGTCAGTTAGGTTGTGTGCAGCCTCCTCGCATCCAGGTCCACCAGCACCATCAAATTACGGGCAAAACGCCTAGAGTGCTCTGCAGAGCTATCACTTCTGGCCCCTCTCCCCCCTCTAATTCTCACTAGTGTGAACGTAACATCCACCTTAAAAGCCCAACCGTCCATTTTCAAACATGCATTCTCTTGTCCCAAGGGCAACCCAACAGGCAATCCTGAGGTTAGAAACTGGCCTAAGATCCATTACCTCGAGTAATGATATCAACATTGATTTTCTGACTCAAGATTGTTCGATCTTCTGCTGTATCACTATCATATTTATGTACGATTGACAAATTTACAGATTCTGGTGTCAAAATTTAGTATAAGAATCCCTGGTAGGAGGGGTGTGCAAACATATTAGTCAGCTTGGTTTCTGTATCCATTATTGGTTGTCTATTTCTGTTATATTAAGCTAGGCAGATCAAACAAATTTATTTATTTGTATTTCTTTACATTTATTGGCCGCCCCCTCATGCCTACAGCATCTTGGGGCGGTTCACAACAAGTAAAACAATAATAAAATACATAAAACCACAATATAAATCATTTATAACTACTCCCCCACTCAAAACATTCCCCCTCCCTACCCCACCCTCCCCTCCGAAGGCCTGGAAGGGTGAAACAAAGGGTGAAAGATGTTCACCGACAAGAAGATAGGACTCGAGTGGCAGCAGCAAGGGCTGCACCCTACTTTAAATTCTGGATACCTGAGCCTACCCGGCCCAGATATTTCTCTGCATTAAATGCCCCATCATATAGAGTTGCCTTTAGTGCCCTGAGGATTCAATCTATGTACTCAGTGGTGGTGCAGGGCAACTATAATGGGATGGCGTATTCACAGAAAGAGAGGGAGAGTTTGGGGGGGGGGGCAAGTTGAGGATTTGCCTGTTGTTTTACTCTATTTATGCCAAACTGCATGCTAAACTATTTAAGACACTTAAAATCCCTCAGGGCTGGCCTACTACTCAACTGTTGACATATTTATTAAATGATTTAAGGGATCAGACTACACTAGCAGTTAGGGGTGGGAATTCCGGTTCTCCCGAGAACCAATATTGCCGGTATTTGGGTGTATCAGATTAATCCAATAAATCCGATATTTACCTGTACTGGATCTTTAACACTGGGCGCTTTACCGGGTTTTTTACATTGCGGCCATTGGGCTAAACGTACGCAATGTAAAAAAAACATGGTAAAATGCCCAGTGTTAAAGATCCTTGTATGCCGACAGTGGTAAATTCGGTACCGGGGAGATCCGATACTGGTAAATTCGGTATTCTCCCCGGTGTCCCACCCTTACGTGCAGTTGCTTCCTTTGCTATTACTGCAGCCAAATTGCATACCCAGTTCTGTCGCAACATGCCAGATAAAGAAGTGAATCATGCATGTAGATAATTAATGTCATTAGCAATTCATTTTAGGCTACTTTTGATATGTTTTGTTAAATATTTATATGTATGTATGTATAAGTGTCCATTGATATTATATGATTTGATATGGCCTATGGCTAATTAAATAAATTTTACCTACCTACCTACATGCATTCTCCCAGCTCTTCCTCGTTGGCAGTATGTGCCCGACACTTGCTCTTTCCTACCCATTGCATTCTCCTTAATGACTTCCAGAGGTTTGCCAGCATCAGGGCCATGGCTCAAACCAGAAGCCAGACAACAACCAGCACCAGTACAACTGCTACTGCCCAATCCACCACAGCAGGCTCCTAGGCATGCCTCCCCTCCCTGCCAATTGTTCCAGCATGCATTCCACAAATACTCTTGCACAGCTGGATCGGGGGGGGCAGGGAGAGGAGGATCGGGAAAATGTCTTCCTGCCCATCCCACCACCTAAGCAATCACACCAAGCGCTCCCAAAAGAAACAGGCACAAGAAGAAATGGTTTATTTATTTTAAAAAAGTTATTTTATTTTTCATAATTCATGCTTTCTGTGCTGCTTTGGATGTTTGGGTGGTGGTGGGGAAGCATGTTGGAGAAGGGCAGTATAGTATAGCAATACGCCGCTTTGGGGGCTGGGGATTGGAAGGGAAGGGTGTGTGTGTGTGTAGGTACACCTAAAATAGGCTGGGGGGTGGGGAGGCCACTGACCATGCACTTGAGGGCAAGGAGTGGCTTGGGGAAGAGCCATAGTATGGTACAGGGAAAAGCCTCTGGCCAGGTGCAAAGGGAAGGGCCTTAGGAAAGCCACAGGCAAAGGCTGGTCATTCACAGATTAGCCATCTGCATGCCTGTGCCTCTGCGCTTCCTATTGCCATTTCCAGACGCAGTTAGCCTGTGAATGCCAATAGGAAATGCAGAGGCTTAGGCCTGCAGCCGGCTATCTGCGAATGCCAATAGGGAACACACAGGCAGAGGCTTGCAGCCGGCTACTATAGCAATGCCAATAGGGAACACACATGGGAAAGCGACCAGCCAGGTGCTAAGGTGGAGGCAGCTGGGCCAGAGGGAAACACATTGACAGACAAGAAAGCCTTTGTTGATACCACAAAAAAACCTTTAAAGCATTTGTTGATACCACAAAAAAACATTTTAAATCATTCGCATCCTGGAGTGTTAGCCTGGAAGAAAGAAACAGCTTCGGCTTCTTCCTCCCATGGTACAGAGTGGCTGTGAGTCATGGCAGGTGGTGAGATACTGAGAAGGGAGGAGTTGGTGGGATAGTGTGCCGGGGAAGAGCACCTGCCCATTTATTAGGCTAGTCACGTTAAACCTGTGCTTGGAGGCTGCACAGACACACAACAACCACATACAAGGGGGCTGCCCATTTATTAAGCTCTACATGCTAAACATGTTAGTGCAGGCTGCACAGACCGAACCCTACTCCAGTGCGCTAATGGCTCATTTGTTAATACCCTTAAAAAGGTAGCAGAGATGCAAGTATGTTTGTGAGAGATGATTCTTTAGGGCAATGAAAGGGACTGTCACTGCTCCCACCTATGATCCTCTGAATGACTTTAAAACTAAAACTTTAGAGCCAACGTCAGTGCACCCATTTGAGAATTTACTTTTTAATAGGTTGAATTGTAAGTTAAACCATCAGTCCTGCAAATACAAATATATGTGTCCACAGAGCCCCTCATACAGACATAATTTTCCCCCAGCTCAGCTCCAAAGTTAGGCTATTAAAAAATTTCATAAGCACATGCAAAATCATGCAAGTTAGGGATGGCATGAGCTTGAACCTATTTTTCACTGTCAAATGTTGAGGAGTATGTAACATATTTATAGGAAGGATTTAAATAATTTGTGTCTGATTGAAATTCTTCCTTGGCAGTCAATTCATCCATTGCCACTGGCTATCTCTAAAGTTACTATGTGGGACCCCACCGGGGAGGTCCCGAGAGGATGGCGAACAGTCTTCCGTCACCATGCGCTGGGACCTCCCTGACAGCAACAAATGGAATCACTCAAGAGCAGTCCCTCACACTCCTGCCAAGTCCTGCAGGCATGGCAACAACACCTCATGATCAACAGTATCAAACGCCATTGAAAAGGCTAACAAGATCAACAAGGCACAATTCCCTTTGTCAATATCCAGGCAAAATGTAGATCATTAACCAAGACCACAAGTGTAGTCTCGATGCTTATTCGGGATGAAACCCTAACTGAAATGGGTCCAGGAGTCCGATAGCATTGAGATGAGCCTGAAGATGTTGGGCAATCACCCGTTCAATAACCTTCCATAAAAAGGTTGCCATGATAATGGTGAGAAAAGCTGCTTTCCACTTTATTTTGTGTATGCTTACTTCTTCTACTTTGTTGTGAGGTCTCTTTGTGTGTGTTCAGTTTGTGTAGAGTACCCAAGTGTTCTATTTGGATGGGTAATGTGTTGCTCGTGTCCAGAAATTATGGTGTGTGGTTTGTGTGTATGACAGGCTCAGCTGTGTCACTAGAGTTCTATACATTCCACGTGTGTGGGTTAGAGTGAAGTTTGTGTGCTGCGTGGTGAGGGTGAGCGACTCTACATATTTAGGATTTTTATTATGTATATTAATTTGCTAGGTTTTTAAAATGCATAGGAATAAAAGTGCGAAGTAAGAAAGAATGATTTCTATCAGTAACTTTCCATGACATGATCCTTCAGAAGGCTTCTAGTTCAGAATACACACTGCCAAGTTTAAAAAGATAAAATCTACATGTCCCCAATACCTATGAAGGTATTAAGATTCTGTGCTACCAGGCAATCCTATTACTGTAGGAAGGAATAGAAATTATATACATTTCTGTGCCTTCCTAAAGTGATAGTTATTGCCAAATGTTACTTTCAGATGGATAAATGTTCCTTGTCTTGCTGATAATCTAACTAATTATATTAGCCACTCAGTGCATATTTTCCTAAATTCATCACTGTACAAAAAAGGTAAAAACCTCAACTTTCATAGTGTGTTTCTTTTTTAAGATACAATTATTTTTCAAAACTGGGGCTTAATTTTTTTGCTGATGAAAAGTGAGAAGACATTATAATTAGCTAGAGTTTGGCAGAGTTTCAAAGCGAGTTTTTTTTTAATAATTATAATATATGCAAACCCTTCTTGAGCAATTCTCAAGAGACCACAGTAAATAAGGTGGTGTACTCCTTGCTATATTTTTTTTTTTTTTATGCCTTATTTTAAAATATGTACAGCAAGCAGCACTGTCTGCTGTAAAAGTTTCCAGACACTGCTTTACCAGTGCTTCTCAGTCATGGTTGAACAGGAATCTGAAACTTGGACCACAGGAGGTGAAAAGCTAGAGAGCTAAGTTAGGGCATTTTCAGACAAGACATTCCCCGCCCACCTACTATACATGTTATAGGGCATCCCTGCAGTAATGCAACATTGGGTGGATGGGTAGTGGGTGGAAAGTGTCTTCTCTGAAAATGCCCTTAGAGTGGAGAGTCACAATTCCATAGGGTAGTAACCTGTCATTTCTAGCTTTTTAGCACATTGCTTGGGATTGAATTAGAATAGAAATATGCTGAAGTTAAAGTTTTAATACAAGCAGGTTTAAATAACTGGTTGTATTAAATGATTTTCAGTAAGTAGAATGTTTTTCAGTAAGTAGAATAAGAAATTAGAAGTTTCAATAAAATGTAGGGCCCATCCGCAAAGCAGTCCACCAGTTCAATCCCCCAGCCCCCCACTGAAGTGAATGGGGTTTGTGTCAGCTAAGTACTTTGAAGATCAGACTCTTAGATATATCATTTTCAATTATTTAGAATAACTTCACAATATCTTGTTTAAGAAAAAAAAAAAGGGTTCTCTGTGGAAAATGTTATTAGCCGAGTCCTTGAAGCTAGTGATGGAAAATAGCTTCTCTGTTTAACTTGGAATATTAAGGCACTGTGAAATTCAGAGCTTGTGGTTTCATCATGGAAGTTTTTGTGACAGGATTTAAACATTTCCCAGCTTGACTTTATATTTGTGGGCTGGAGTTTAAGGGCATTTTCATACAAGACACTTTCCACCCACTACCCACCCACCACCTACCCACTAAACATGTTGCAGGGCTGCAGTGTTGCCCTATGGGTGCCCTGTAACATGTATAGTGGGTCAAGAGTGTCTTGTGTGAAAATGCCTTTAGACAGAAGAACTGATGCAATTGGGAGGGATCACAGAATGATTATTAAACAACATGCTATAAATTAGCTAGATAGTCTAAATATTGCAGATGTTCATCTATAAACTGGTAGAGTTCATATGTAAACTGGCAGAGCAGAAGGCACCTTAGAATTTAATTAAATGTGTATAATGCATAGAATTTATATTTAAGAGAGTAAGCTGTAAATTTGGATGTAGTGCAAACTCCTGAGTTTTCAATTGATTGTGTCTCATAAACAACAGAAGGTAAAGTGCAGTTTATTTGTTGGTGTGAGTAGTATACTACTATTGAAATACTTTCAGTTATTTCTTGCACATGGTCAAGGAAAAGAAGACAGCCTGTAAAAATGAGGGTCTCTTCCCCCTCCATACACTCCTGAAGGAAACACATCTCATCTTACTGTTGAAAGCTTCCTCTGCCAATTGGAGTGTGCCAATTTAGGTTCATGCTACAGCTGAAAGCATTAATTTATTAATTGGTCCAATTAATGGATTAATGCATTGATCATGGATTAAAATAATGATGCCAATTAAACATGCCATACTAGGAGCTGAAGGGAGCTGGCACAGCATGGTGTAGCTTCACAGGGAACTCTGCCTTTAAACACGCCACTGTCTCCCCCATCCTTAAAAAGTCAACTCTGGATCCCTCTGAACCCTCCAATTACTGTCCTGTCTCACACCTCCCTTTTGCTTACAAACTCCTGGAACGCGTTGTCTACTCCCGGTGCCTCGACCTCCTCTCTGCCAACTCCTCCCTTGACCCCCTCCAATCTGGCTTCCGCCCCCTTCACTCCACTCAACTGCTCTTGCTAAGATCACCAACGATCTTCTTGTGGCTAAATCCATCTGCCTTTACTCTATTCTTGTCCTCCTTGATCTCTCTGCTGCCTTTGACACTGTTGACCACTTGCTCCTGCTTGAATTGCTTCACTCCCTGGGATTCCGGGATTCTGTCCTTGACTGGTTCTCCTGCTACCTTTCTGACCGCTCCTTCAACGTATCTCTTTCTAACTCCTCCCCTTCCTCCTCCCTGCCCCTCTCAGTTGGGGTTCCCCAAGGCTCTGTCCTTGGCCCTCTCCTCTTCTCTATCTACACCCATTCCCTAGGCAAACTCATTGCCTCCCACGGTTTCCAATACCACCTATACGCTGACGACACTCAACTCTGTCTCTCCACTCCTTTCCTCTCCCCCTCTGTTCAAGCTCGTCTCCCCAGTTGCCTCTCTGATATCTCCGCCTGGATGTCTCAACTCCAGCTCAAACTGAACATGGCGAAAACTGAACTCCTGATCTTCCCTCTCAATCCTTCCTTTCCCTCTTCCCTGTCAATTGCCATTGATGGGGTCTCCATCCTTCCTGTCCCCCAAGCTCGTAGCTTCGGCTTCATCTTTTGACTTGCACCTTACCTTTAAACCCTACATTGACTCTGTGGCCAAATCCTGCCGCTTCTCCCTCCACAACATTGCTAAGATCCGCCCTTTTCTGTCTGTCTCCTCTGCCAAAACTCTCATCCAT
>QEPC01001533.1:9114984-9130258 GCA_003113815.1 Sphenodon punctatus
AGGGGGCATGACACACAGGGAGCAAGCACACAAGGGAGACAGAAGGGGGAAAACTCAACACCCTCACAAGCCCACCAGGTGGCGCAGGGTGCTGGAGAGCCTGCTCAGCACCCCAAGGGCCATGGGTTCAAGACCCAGCCCTGACAGCTGGTTGAGCGCGAGCTCCAGCTGGTACTCCAGGGTCCCCCATATCCTGATGAAGTCCCGGGTCTCCTGGAGCCCCCACTGGCCCCCTCTGTGGTACGCCTTCCTTCCTCTTCTCCACTGTGGTTCGTCATCCTCCTCCTCCTCCACCCGGGCTGGTCCAGTGTCCTCCGGGGGCTTGTCCACCCGGGCGCTCTTCTGTGTCTGCGGGAGGCAGGGGGTGGGGGGGTTAGGGTTTGGTGCATGTCCTGGCCCCTCGCGGGGTGCCCCTTTCCCCTCCTCCCTGGCGGGAGCCCGGGCTTGACCTGTGTCCCCCCCTGGTGCCCCTGCTCCCCTGCCCTTGTTTCCCCTTACCCGTTTCCTGGGTGCCTCCTCCGCCCCCGTTCCGGTTGATGTCCCCAGGGTGTCGTGTCCCGCCTGCTGCTGCGTGTGTTGTCCCTGCACCTCCTCCATGGTCAGCACCACCTCCGCTCCCTCTGCCACTGCCTCCTCGCCCACCACTCTCTTCTGCCTCCATCCTGCCACGCTTCCCTGCTGCAGATTTCCCTTTAAATCTCCCTCCGGTGGTTGTGTTGTTGCTGGTTGCCTGGCAGTGACGCTGCGTGCATTGTCCACGGCTGGGGATCATTTTCTTTGTTTCCGCCCGGGGATTGGCATCCAGATGTTACTTTTTGTTGCTTCCTAGTGGGAATCTCTTTGACCACGCTTCCTGAGATTTTGCCCCGGGTAGCCCGGGAAGCGTGGTTGAAATTGACCCCATGTGGGTATTGAGCATGGTGAACATCTGGCGGCCGCCTAACAGACGTTCAGGGCTCTTTAGCCCCGCTGTGGTATTGAGCGTGGTTCACTGTGGTTGAGCGTGATCTCGTAACATCTGAAAACACCGATTGTGTGCATTGTAGATCTTGCTCATTTTACAAGGAAAAGAAAAAAAGTTTTTTTCTGTATCTACTTACTGTGCAATATTTTTTCCCCCTTAAATGTGTATGCCAATCTATACACTCTGGTCTTCACCCTAGCAGGAAGTGAAGATAGTACAATTAAACTCTGCTGATATCATCCTACAATAGCTAATGGAATTTCCAGTTACTACAGTTCAGTCATTTTTGTCTCCAACAGATGGAAGACTTCTACTCTATCTGAGTAGAAAGCAAAAAAGCACATTTGAGACCATGAGCACACAAGAGGCATAGGCCGTTTATATACGGACAGAGTGGGGTGAGGTGGAGTGGGTGTTTTGGCGCAGTGAGTGGAGGTGTGTGTGTGTCCATTCACATGGACACCCACCCACGGAGCCTCCTCTGTTTTATCGGAGGGCTCCGTGGGTGGAGGCAGGTGTGCAATGGGTGGAGGTGGGTGTGTGCTGGAAGCATGCACGCAGACGCACCCACCGCCCATGGTGTTTATATGGGCATACACCCAGCGCACACCTATCCACCCACTAGGGATGGGCAAACAGAACGCGGTTCAGATGTTTGGTCGTTCGGTTCAAAACCCAAGTTTGGGTTCGATGGTTCAGTTCAGCTGAGTTCGGTTTGGCCAAAGTTGGCCAAACATTCAAAAATAGCGAAACCGAAACCGAACCGAAACCTAACTTTCGGCCCTGAAAAGACATTTTTCCTGCCCCTGAACTCATCCGAACACGACCGAACTGTTCGGTTGTTCGAGAGTTCAGTTCGGACGTTCGGTTCGGACGTCTGAACAGATTGAGTTCGGTCCGAACTCCAAACATCCAAATCGCGTTCACCCATCCCTACCACTCACCCACCGCCGGGCGTGTACACAGACACCCCCCCCGCACACCTGCCTGAATACTGGGCGGGGGTGGGGCCATCTGTGTAAAAACGGCCATAGTCCCTGCTGTTAAATGACAAGTGGCAAGCAGAAGGTAAAGGATCAAATACATACAATATGTACACATATACATTTACAGTATGACTTTTAACCACTTTATGCAGACAGAGTATATGTAAGCTGGTCTTACCCTACCTGTCAATCTATACCTGCTTGAAAATAAGAAATCACAGTATTAGAAGTTTTTTATTTATTCTGTTCCAGTTCTGTACCCTTACACTCAGGGTGTTAACAGAAGTGATGTTGGAGTGCTCCTGTCACGGAACCCACCGCCAACACAGTCGTGACCGAATAGGACCAGCCAACGAATGTACCATGGCCAAGCCACCGGGGAGGACAGGGTGCTACATGAATGTGCAGCCAATGCCACACACCCACCATGTCAGGCAGCCACGGTGGCCAATTATGGCTGCCTTGGCAGCCAGCCATGGCAGACCTGATCGGGGTCAGGTCACGGCGGGCTACAACAGACGTGTTAGCCCATTACAGCCTGCTCTGGCCCTGTCAGGTGGACCATAGCCGAACTGTGATCCCGGAGGTCTCTGGAATTGCAGTCCGGGCTTGCCACTGTCACACCAAGGAGCAATCCCAGGCGAACATCTGGCAGCACACCAATAAATATGCCAGTGGTTCATGGGCCAAAACAGGCCACTGTTAACGTTTGTTCACACCCTCAGTAACCTATTACACCACAGGTTCTCAAACGGTAGGATGGAACTCTATGAAGGGAGATCAGATGGGGTCATGATCCTGATTCACATATCATATGCTTTGCATGTCTTTGTGGCTGTGTGGGGTCAAGGGATTACATTAAACTCTCAAAATGGGTTCAAGCAAGCAAAACATTTGGAAATAAATCACTTACTATGCAATATTTTATTACATAAAATTAGGGGGGGGTTAGTTTTCTTTTTTTTAAAAGAGTGAACCATTACATGCTCGGTATGCTCCCCTATAAAAATTAAAATAAAATAGTTTCTTATATTTATTGTAGTTAATTACATAAAGATTTTTTTAACTGTTTTTTAAAAATGTTATTCTTTTCCTGTTATGTGATCCCTGAACAAAATTAGTCAAGGCTTGCTTCAGAATTGAAGTCTGTGTTGTTTTGAGATGCAGCCAGCAAGGGATGTGTAAATTATGCAGCAAACAAATCCCAACTGTGTGCCATTTACTTGTACAACAAGCTCAACTTTAATTAATCCAGGCACTAAGACCCTTTGCCAAGTTTCCTTCAAGACTGATTTTTACAGTTCACAGAGCAACATCCCTTCGCCTCACCTCTAAGGTAGCATCTCATTAGCTCATCTAGAACCTGCCTCTAGGACTTACAGAAGAGAGGGGCTGCCTTCAGTTCTTTAGCAGATGATGGACACCTTTTATGATGATATATTTTCATAAAATTGTTTGGCTCCAAGAACTGTGGCTTTGGATTTGGAAGTGGCAGCGCCATTAAACTTTTCAGTGCAACAGGCATAATGACTGACATGGCCTACCATTGTAATGTCAGTATTAAACCTGCAAGATTATCGCTTACATACATCAGAGTTAAAGGATTATATAGAGGTTACCTAAAGGGTGCACATGGGATGTGGAAGCGAGATAAGTTCTGATAGGTCAAGACTATTAAGCCTCCCATTTGAGCTGCGAAGGTCTTTTCCAGTGAGTGGAACCAATTCTACAGATGCTCATTACCAGATGAATTATTTGCTCCATGAGGAAATATTAATATTTTTTCCTTCTATTCGGCTTCTGTTGTTTACAGAATCCTCTTTGAGGTGCTACAAAGTCAATTAAACAGTTCCACTTTGAAGGCAGTGTGACTGGTATGCTATGTCATAGTGCATTAAAAGCAGCTGATAAATTTATTCATGCATCCTTTCAACTTGTCAATATCTGACTCTGGCATTTTTGTCCTTATCTTATTTTGGTCAAGGTTTACTTATGCATGTAATAATAAAAAGGAAGATCTCATAATTTTACAAAGAGTATGAATGCACAGAGCAAACACCTTAACATGACTACTGAAACAAAAAAGCTGGGCCATTGGGCTTGCTACAATGGAGATGCCATCCAATAGAATATATTTGCCACCACTATATTAGCAAACAGTAGCATTGTATGCTATCTTGGAATATTATTTTGAATTGTTCTCAGCTTGTTTCTATAAAAGGTATTAATTTTTCATTACAAACAAATGTAAATAAATTGGATCCAGTGTTGTTTCTAAAAAAAAACCTCAACACTGCTTTGAAAGTATTATGATGCCACGGGAAAAACAGCTGCTGTTTTTCTTGATAAAAAGATGCCAGCATGTTCTGGAGAAAATAATAAAACCATACCTGATTTCTCATCAGATAGCTCACATAGGCAATGAAATATTTACAGATGATTGGAATGGACAGTGCTTGGGAGGATTTAAACTGGTTAAGGAGAACTATGGTTTAAAGTAACTTTATTCTGTCTTCCACCAGATGTTTGAATCAGTTAATAGTTATTTAATTTTTCAGAGTTTATGAAATGTATACCATAGTAATGACCACGTACTAATACATCAGATCTGTACTCTGGTTGAAATGCGTCAGACGTCTGAGAATCTTTGGCTCTAGGTAATAGCATACATGAAAAAACTACATTCATGCAGCATTGTGGTTGAGATTTTAAATATAACACTTTTGTGGAAAGTTATAGTTCCTAGTGTATCATCCTTGCTGCTCATAGCAAAATTTACACTATTTTTAAAGTTGTCTTAGCTTTAATACCTTACAGGACAGAAATTGTAGGGAAAAGTGATGATGTAATGTTTATGCTGTCCATTCCATACATTGCTTCTGTGAAAGAGTCTAAATTTTAAAACACAAAAGATGTTTTCCCTCCCACCCCAAATGTTAATGCAGAGAGACTCTTGAGGAAATTAAATAGTCATGGGATAGGAGACAGTGTCCTATTGTGACTCGGTATCTGGTTAAAGGATAGGAAGCAAATGATAGGAGTAAATGGGCAGTTTTTGCAATGGAGAGAAGTAAACGGTGGTGTGCCCCAGGGATCTGTACTGGGACCGGTGTTGTTTAATATATTTACTAATGATCTGGAAAGGGGAGTAAAAAGTGAGATGATCAGATTTGCAGATAACACAAAGTTATTCAAGGTAGTTAAAACCCTAGTGAACTGTGAAGAATCGCAGGAGGATCTTGAGACATTGGATTACTGGGCATCTAAAAAGCTGATGAAATTTAGGCCGTTTTTAAACGGTGCCATCAGGTGGGGGGTACGTGGGAGTGCTGGTGTGTGCATGGTGTGTGAGTGGGCTGCACATGGCTGCACACACATCCCCGCTCACCCCCCACTCATCCCCATGCACAGACCAACCTCTGTTTTCCCTGGTTGCTCCGTCCGTGGGGGTGAGTGGGGATGCATGTTAGGCGGGAGCATGCATGCACCCCCACTCACCAAGCACGCCCACATTGTGTCCTTCATACGGGCCTCTTCCACTCATGAACATGCAGATTTCTGCTTCTTCATGAGTGGGAGAGGACCATGT
This sequence comes from Sphenodon punctatus, assembly GCA_003113815.1. NCBI lineage: Eukaryota > Metazoa > Chordata > Lepidosauria > Sphenodontia > Sphenodontidae > Sphenodon > Sphenodon punctatus. Next base: position 9,120,524 of record QEPC01001533.1, read on the forward strand.
AAAAAGGGCTTTAATGCTGACAAGTGCAAAGTGATGCACATAGGGGGAAATAATCTAAACTATATGCTGGGTCCTAAATTAGGGGTTACTACAAAAAAAAGAAAGATATTGGAATCATCGTTGTCAGTACATTGAAATCGTCATCTTAATGTGTGGTGGTGGCCAAAAAACCAAACAGGATCTTAGGAATTATTTAAAAAAGGATAGAGAATAAAATTGAAAATATCATAATACCTTTATATAAACCTATGGTGCCAACTGTACCTTGAATATTATCTGAAGTTTTAATTACTCCATCTCAAAAAAGAGAGAATTAGAAAAGGTACAGAGAAGGGCAACAAAAATGATAAAGGAACAGCAACCGTATGAAGAGAGGGTAGATAGGTTAGGGCTCTTCAGCTTGGAGAAGACGACTGAGAGGGGATATGATAAAAGTTTATAAAATGAGTGGCATGGAACAAGTAAATAGGCAATGGTTATTTACCCTCTCAAATAGTACTAAAACTAGAGGACAACCCATGAAACTAACTGGCAACAGATTTTTAAAAAATAAAAGAAAGTATTTTTTTCACTCAACGCATAATTAATCTGTGGAATTTGTTGCCAGAGGATGTGATCAAGGTCAGTAGTATAGCTGCATTTAACAAAGGACTGGAAAAGTTCTTGGAGAGTATGTCTGTTAGCGGCTAGAAGCCAAGTAGGTTTAGGGGATGTAATTTCTTATTCAGGAGTTGGGAGTGAGCAACAGGGAGCGGATTGCCCCAGGCCCATTATGACCTGTTGGGTACTTCTCCCAAGTGACCGAGTTTGGCCACTGTTGGAGACAGGATGTTGGACCATTGGTCTGACTCAGTATGGCACTAGTTATGTTATTATGCTACACCCCAAATCTAAAAAGCAGTTATTTAAAATAATATTTGTGGGGTTTTTTTAAGTTAACAAATTAAAGTTCATTCCTTACCCCACATCACCCCTAACCTTTAATGTAAAAAGGTATCTCGCATTAGCATAAATATTAAACAGATGCCATTACTGCCACCTTCAGCTAATCAGTTTTTCATGCATTTAAATAGGAATATTAGAATGATAGTACAGTAATTACCTCAGTTTTTCATGTGCGATCCATCAAGACATTGACTTACACTGTACATTGTTGTACAAAGTAATGAGTGCAGAATCAAATTATTACCAACATAGAAATATTTGAAGTGTTTGGTTGACAGCATTGGTTCTTTGCCATTTTTAATCCAATTAATATTATTATTATTATTATTATTATTATTATTATTATTTTAAAGCATGTGCTTCCTTAGGGAAACTAGGAGGACTCCTGTTGGAAGGGAGATATTGGATGCTAAGGGGATAATATTGACCCAGGCAGGAGTAGTTAGTAGAAGGGTGTTTTTACATGTTACACCTGGTATGCGTTGGGGATTGCCAACACAGACAATTCTGAACACGTACAAAGTTGTTATTAGTTATTATTTATATAGCACAAGCAGTGTACTTGGTGCTGTACAATCAAAAGTTATAGACAGGTCCCTACTCCCAAGTTGTGTATTATATACACATAACAGCTTGTGGGTAACTTGTGGGTAGCTGCTGGTACAAGCAGTGGCTACCCATGAGCTGAGGGGGTGGAGTTTGGGGGAGGGGGCTTACTGGTCTAGCAGTAGGTCCCCGGGAGCCGAGCAGCAGAGGCAGAAGCAGCTCTGTGGGTGAAAGATCCTGGGACATCACTGCCACTGCTCCTGCTGCCACTACTGTCACTCTCCGGGTCTTCTGCCACTACTACTGCTTCTGCTTCCATGGCTTCCCTACTCCAGATAGTGATGGGGGGGGTGGAGCTGGGAGCAAATAGAGAGCGGCAGAAGCAGTGTTAGGTCCTAGAGAGCAGTAAGCTTCTTGCTTACCTGTTCCTGGGGACCAATGAGCTGTGGTATCATGAGTGAGCATCCATAGTCCCCAAGACTTGCCGCTGCTCCATCTTGGGACCAGGTAAGCATGTGGGGAAAGGGACAGGAGGAGTCTGTTTGGTGGTGATTCTCCACTGCTGCTGTGCTCTCCTTACATGTCCCTCTCTCCACCTGACAACAGGAATGTGCTGATGCTTCCCCCACACAGTGGAGTTAAGGTTCTCCATGTGAGGCAGGTGAGCAGCTGGCAGCACATAGCCAGTGAATTGGGGTTTCAAATACCTGCTGTAATGTGTAAAAACACAAAAAGGTACATGTGTGCATACACAGCTCTAAGCAACAAAACAAATGGACTCAGAACAGGCTTCAGGGGCAATTAATCAGCAGCCGATAAAAGTGCTGCTTAAAAGAATTCAGCATACATTTCTTTATCTGCACTTCGTAGCACCTTCTTTCATAGGTCTCCCTCCCTCTCTCTCTCTGTGCATTCTAGAGGTATAGATTAGATTCCCTGAAAGTCATTGTAGTTAACACGGGTGTAATCCTAAAAGGGGAGTTTAGGGGGGCGGTGTGTGTGTCTGTGTGTGTGTTAGTGAATCCATCTGCTCACCTTTCGGGGGGGCGGGGGGTTGAACAAATGCTATTAGTCTTCCCCTTGTCCAGCTGCTCTCTTCAGTAGCTATGCTTGCTTTTCTATTATTGGCAATTGTTCTGTGGTATTATGTGACCTGGTGGTGATGGAGTGCCAAGGGCATGGGAGAATATGGGCTGTAAAGAGCCTTGCCTAGAGGGAGGTAGAGGTACAATGGGACTTGGAGTGGGGGAATGATAATGCCAGGGTAGGAATTAGAGTTGCACAGATGGGCCAATGGGAGAGTGGGGGGCTACATCTGGGCCTGGCAGGGGATGCTGTATTCAGCAGTGCTGGGTGCTGTACCTTAGCTTGGTGGGGTAGAAACTGTATCTGGAGCGCTAATGTGGTGGTTGGCTGATGTGCAGTGTGACTAGGGCTGTTTACAAGGAGGCTCATAACTCTGGTGTGAAGGGATATCCAGCACAGAACACTATTCTGGCAAAGCTTTGGACCAAAATTACTCTTTTGGTAATAAATAGACACTAGTCACATGACTTTATTTCAGTTTAAAGAACTTTGCATAAGTGAGTTTTGGTTAATTGTGATTTTGTTTTAGTTCTCTACATAAGATTAGATGTAGGAATAATAGAAATTTGATGAGAAGTTGGGCTATTTATTTTATTTTGATAGCATTGCAGATTCCACTGTCCTGATCCAAACATTCCATTTCACTTGCCCGAATCCAATAATAGTTTGCAAAGAAGTGGAAGCACCCGAATCGCCACTCTTTACTCCTTATGAGAATATTCCTGTGTCATTACAGCCACAGCCTTTTAGAGAATGTTCAAAGCACTGCAATATGCATCTTCTCTCTCCTACTACCCACTCCCAGAGGCTAAGAACATCAGTCTTAATGGCCACAAATCACTTACTCCAAAGTAATCCCATTGAAACCCTACAGGCTTCAATGGGACTACTCCAGAGTAAGTGGTTGTGGTGTGGATCGCAGCCTTAGTGTCTAGCCCATTTTGGCCCAACGTGTGAAAGCTGGATATTAGCCTGGCACTGTCTGCCGGGTCATGGAGCATGGGAAGAAATTTTGATTCTTGAATAAAAGAAGTAGCTTGTCGGTATGACGCATCAGAGAAATTGCTCTTGCATGCATGGGTGTCTGATACCATCAGCATATTGTACCAACACATTGGGGAAAATCTTAAGTAGTTATTGATTTCAGTTGCCAATACTAAAATCTATTGTCACAAAAGGTATTGATCAGGGCAAATCTAGGACATTATAAGACCTCACAGATTAATAAATCTTGATATTGGCCAAAGACAAAAGTCAATATTATTGTGCTTTAGTTGCACACATATTTGCTTGAGCTTATATACCTATTTTTATATCTCAATATTATATCCCAATATTTTTATTTCAGAGAAAAATAGGAGGGGGAAATCAGAGACACAACTAAGATAAAACTCACTGCAAACAGTTACATCTGTAAGTTAGGTGTCCTATATATTTTGTAGGTGAATTTAAAAAGTACAGCAACAAAGACAAATGTCTGTTTTGCCTACTTCAATAGACGTTAGCTATTAAGTGTTGATGAGACTGAGCTGTCTTAAAGGCTTAATATTTGATGTAACTAATTTTCACTATTTGAGAATTAAATGGCACATACATCAACTAATATCTTACTTCTCCCCAAAAGGAATAAACAGACAGGAGCTTTGTTTGGAAATTAACTTAGAAACAAGATATTTCAAGTGCAGAAGGTTGTTTTTATTATTTATTTATTTATTTATTTATAGTGTAAGCAGAGTACCTGGCACTGTACAATCAATAGTTAATTGACCGGTCCCTACCCCAAGGGAGCTTACAATCTAAAATAGTCAAGGGAGGAGGGGGAGACAAGGGAGAAGTGAACATCAGGAGAGACAATGATACATTCATGAGGTTGAGAAGTTGCAGGTGCACATGCTTAACTTAGACTGCTTTTAGATGAGTGGCACATGCTCGTGGCGGTAGATCATGTGCCTGGGGAAATGGCTGTGTGCAGGCTTTAAACGTGCATGGACATGCCTTATCAACGGTCACACATTCTTTAAAGTCACTAATTCAATATCTCGATATCAAGGTAACTGTAATATGCATCTTCTCTCTCCTACTACCCACTCCCAGAGGCTAAGAACAATTGTCTTTAATGGGTACAATTAACAAATCCTTTACTCCAGAGTAATCCCATTGAAACCCTAATCCCTTACTCCAGCATAATCCCATTGAAACCCTACAGACTTCAATGGGACTACTCCAAAGTAGGGATGGGTGAACAGATCGCGGTTCGGGTTCGGCCGTTAGGTTTGGCTGCGTTCGGCTAGTTTGCCGAGTTCGGGTTCGGCTGTTCATTTCGGTCGTCCGAACAGGCCGTTCGTCTAGGCCGTTCGGCTGTTCCATTCGGCCATTTGGCCATTCGGGAAGCGTTGTTATGGGTGTTTTTTGTTTTTTATACTTTTTTTTTGTTTTTTATTGGGTTTTTTATGGTTTTCTTTTGTTTTTTATTTGGTTTTTTTGTTTTTATATGGTTTTTTAAAAAAATCTAATATTATATCTATCTATCTACACTAAATCTAACTGCTATTAACCATTCTAAATGCTATGAACTAAATGGATTATCTAATAAGTACACAGACCTACTCCTACAAACACTAAAACTAAATCACTAACGCTATCTCTCTCACTAAGCTAACTCCTACAACTCTCTCTCTCTCTCTATCCCATATCCATCTCTATCTCTATCTCTGTCTCTGTCTCTGTCTCTGTCTCTGTCTATATATACATCCCATATATATGGGATGGGGGGGAAATCACAAACAGAAGAGGAGTCTGCAGTGAAATACATACATTACATACTCAATGAGTCTGTACAGTGCATAACACAAGTTTTCAGTTTATGGTTTAAGTTTCATTTCATTACAAAACTGAAATGAAACTTAAAGCCATCTAAAAATCCTACTCAATGCCTGCTGTTCAGGAACAGTGACTAGCTCAGAAAGTGTTGGGAAGGGGGGAGGCAGATAATTAGTTTTGTTTCTTGCAAGCCTCTCCACCCCTGGTGCCTGGAAGTCTGCTCCTCAGTGACTGACACCTCCCTGTCATGTTTGACCTTCCAGTGAACCTTTTTTTGCCACCCGAACTCATCTGAATGCGAACCGAACTGACCGAACTGTTTGGCCATTTCGCCGTTCGGTGTTCGTTTTGTTCGGTATGTTCGCGTTTGGGTTCGTGTTCAAGTTCAGTCGTCCGAACAGGCCGAGTTCGGGCCGAACTCGGAACTGCCGAACCGCGTTCGCCCATCCCTACTCCAAAGTAGGTGGTTGTGGATCGCAGCATTGTGGATGTGCCTTATCGCTGCTCTATAAGACCCCTTGGGGTAGGGACCTGTTGATATCGAGGTATTTAATTAGCGGCTTTAAAGAATGCGCAACTGGTAATAAGGCGCATCTACACATGTCTAAACCCTGCCCACAGCCATTTCCCAAGGTGCGTGATTTCCCGCTGCGAGTGCGTGCTGCTCATCTAAAAGCGTCCTTAGTTACAGGGGACGGATTCTGAGGGAAGAGGATGCAATTTCACTCACGGCGAGCTAGGAAAAGCCTGATGGAAGAGGTAGGTTTTCAGAAGGGATTCAAAGGTTGAGAAGGAGGGAGCAGAACTAATGTATCCAGGGAGGGAGTTCCAGGCATGGGGGGGAGCAAGAGAAAAGGGGTGAAGATGTTTAGATGAGCAAGGGAGTCGTCAGAGGAGGAGTGATGCGGCCGGGCACGAGTGTAGCAGGATTTAAGAGTGGAGAGAGATGGGAGAACAAGGCCATGAAGAGCCTTGAAGGTGAAGACCAGGAGCTTGTGCTGAATACGTTCCCATAAATGAATCCTTAAATCTAAATATCTGTGTGCTTCTAAGGTTACTATTACCTCCATTTCATTATAACTAAACTGAGAAATTATGACTATGAAGATTTGTTTTTAAATTAAACTTAATTTGTAATTAATTTTCACTGCCCATCTGCGTTACTTTAGCTAATCTGGAGCTCCATGTCACTCAACTGTTGGATTTTTCTGAATTCTTCTTGTTGCAAGGATTGCTTTGCCCAGTGAGCTCCTTAAGAAATTCCTCAGCATGAAGCTACAGCCAGGTGCTGTAAAATAGGTTTAACGTTCAGGACTCAAAACCTCTACCATATCCTTGTGTTTGTATTATAGAGAAGAGCAACAATTTGTCTCTACTTAAGAAGAAAAATGTTTCTAACCTTTACAGAGTGATCAATAAGTCCAAATACTTTTTAAAAAATAAAATAAAATATTGTGAATTTTCTTCAGATAAGCAGTACTGGAAGAACTGTCGAACGTTGGATTAAGCTTTAAAGGACATGTTGGCATTAGGAAAAAAAGATGTATGTAAGGACCCAGGCTTGAGCTGGTGCCTTTGGGCCCTGGGCTCAGTGGCTGGCTCTCTGTAGATGGAGCCATTTAGGGTGGAGAGGAGGGGCTGAATGTAGTCAAAGCTATGGGCAAGGTGGATGACTTTGGCAACAGAGCATTGAATGGAGATGAGGGGGGTGAGATCAGAGCAGGGGAGAACAGTAAGGAGGAAGTTATAGTAGTCAAGGTGACAGATGATGAGAGCGGGGACTAGGGTTTCGCAGTGGAAACAGTAAGGCGAGGCCAGATTTTAGCAATATTATACAGAGTGAAGTGACAGGATTTGGCAACAGCCTAGATCTGAGATGTAAAGGAGAGGGAGGAGTCAAAGATGAATCTTGGGCTACAAGCCTGTGGGACTGGCTGGATGGTGACTCCCTCAATAGAAATTGAGAGCGGAAGTAGAAGGGGAACCTTTTGGGGGGAAGATGAGGAGTTCAGTCTTGGCCATATTAAGCTTAAGTTGGTGGCGAGACATCCAAGCAGAGATGTCAGTAAAACAGTTAGCAATATGAGACTGGATGAATGAGGTGAGTGTGGGAATAGAGAGACCATGTCATCAGCATACAGGTGACACTGGAAGCTGTGAGATTCAGTGAGTTTACCTAGAGAAAAAGCATACAGGGAGAAGAGAAGAGGGCCCGGGACAAAGCTCTAGGGAACTCCCACAGAGAAGGGGAAGTGATGTAGAGGAGGTACCAGCAAGAGAAACATTGAAGGAGCGGTTTGAGAGATACAAAGCAAACCAGTCGAAAACAGAGTCCCAGAAACCAAGGGAGCATAATGAATCCAGGAGGCGGCCATGATCGACAGTGTCAAAGGTGGCAGAGAGATTAAGAGGACATGGAGTAAAAGCCCTTAGACTTAGCTAAGAGAAGGTCATTGGTGATTTTAGTGAGGGCAGTCTCAGTCAAGTGAAGAGGACGGAAGCCAGATTGAAGGGGGTCAAGGAAGGAATTAGAAGGCAGGAGACCTAGATAGTGTGTGTAGACAGCCCACTCCAGGAGCTTGGAAGCAAAGGGTAGAACACCTCAGGATGATTACTGTACAATTAACATATTTTAGAGCTGCAGCAGGTAGCACATTTGCTACCCACGGGTATACCCATATTTTTGAGCACCCCAGCAGGCATTCAACAGTGTACCCAGCCCCCCATTGGGTGCCCGAAAATGTGTGTATTACTGGGGCTTATGGGACAATTCTGGACACTGACCCAGGCACCCACAGCTTCGTGAGCTGACTAACCTCACCATTAGGCTGCTATTCCTCCAGTCCTGGTTGGCCTTTTTTACATGGACAGCGCAGCAGTGCCGATGGGTGGAGATGGGTGTGGATGGGTGAGTGAGCACACCCGGCGGCACCGAGCAGGGAGACATTTACATGGACAGCGCCACGGGGGGTTGTGGGAAGGAAAGTTATGACTGTACGCCGCCCCGAGCTGTGTGCAGGAGGGGTGGGGTAGAAATGTAATAATAAATAAATAAAATAAATAAATAAAAAAAGGGGAGGGGTCGGCAAACACCCAGCAGCCAAACACCCATCCTGGGAAGCACCCACCAAACACCCATGCAAGTACACGGATAGCCAGAACTGGGGCCGGCGGGGAAGCCCCACCTGGCACAGCAACAGCACAACATGGCCGACCAAGGGCAAACGAAGCCGTGCAACGTGGCCCCGCCCCCTAGGCACCAGGACCTGGGCGGGCAGGGCGGGAGGGAGATGGGATGACAGCTGCTACAAAGCACAGAGCCCGGACAGCCCGGCGCCAGCCCCTCCCCCCCCACAGCAGAGCGGCCCACACACAGCAGGCAACAGAAGCACACAGGGATGTGCTTACGGTGGGCATGGGGGGGGGGAAGGCACCCACACAACACAGACAACACCCCACCAGAGGCACCTGCACAACGGGAGAGGTCAAAGCAAAGCACAGCACAGCACCGACACACAGGGAAGGAACACAAACACCTTTAATGAAAGGGAGAACCAGAAACGGGGCAACATCAACAGGCCATGGAGGGGGACAGGGCAACAGAAGGGGTGGGCAGTGCCAGCAGCGGCAGGTCCAGGACAACACCTGGTCAGTAGGGCCAGCGACCCTGTGCCCGGCGCCAGCACTTGGCCTGTGCACAGTTCAGCCAGTGCAACCACTCCAGGAAGTGCAGGAGGAGCTCCAACAACCCCCCCTGCTCCCAGGTCTGCTCCACGATCATGGCTTGCACTGAATGGGACAGAGGGAGAGGAGACAGCCATCAGAGCCGGCACCAGGCACCAAGGAACAGAACCCCTCATGGAGGGACACAGGCACAGGGCCCAGCAAACAGGCAGTACACTCACGGATGACATCAAACAGCCGGCCCGCTGCCCGCATGTCCCACCCATGCCACCCACTCCAGCTGCTGCACCATCGCGCCCAGGTGCAAGATCGCCAGCAGCACGACAACAGTAGCTGCAGGAGAGACGGGACAGGGCAATGGGGAACGCCCACACCAACGGGCCCTGGGAGGGCCTGAGGCAGCAACAGCACCAGGGGCACACCCCACATGCCAACAGCCACCACTCAGAAGAGCACCTGGACCCCTGCATGAAGGGGGATCAGTTGGGACAAAGGCCAGAGCCAGCACAACCCCTACTCATGCTCAGCCACCCAGCACCCATGGTGCTGCCGCCCATCCATCACCACCACCACAGATGGCCCGCACCAACAGGGGGCGACAGCAGAGGGGAGCAGAGGGGAGGGGCGGGGCCACACCAACGCACAGGCGAGTCC
>QEPC01001533.1:9135326-9152216 GCA_003113815.1 Sphenodon punctatus
CCGCGACTTCAACCTTGTACCTCCCATCCTGGGCCCCCCCCGTACCGGCAGTCCAGGCCCCCCCCTTGTGCCTTATGCCTGAGGTGTGCCCCCCCTGCACTGCCTTGCTGGGGATCTCCCCCACCCAGGTGCTCCTGGGTCCCCATGCTCACCCGGCCCCTTCCCACGCATCGACGGCTCCCTTGGCCTTCTCGTTGGCCTTCCTGGTCGCCATCGTGGGAGCCCACACGCGTGTGCTGTGGTTCTACCCTTCTTTATGGGCTCTCGGACAGACATCCATCTTCCCCCGTGGGCGTGTCTGCATGGCGGCGCATGCGTGCCCCGTGGCGCCGACGCAGTGGGGCTCCGCCAGTCTGGTCTGCATGGGTGTGTGTTTTCACTTTTACACGGATGCTCGGGTGTTGAACACCCATCTCCACCCACCTCCATCCACCTCCACCCATGGAGAGTGCCGGCTCCCTCGTGGCTGCTCCGTGGGTGTTGGCGGGTGTTGGCAGGTGGGTCGGGCATGTGCCCCCAGCCACTTGTGGACATTTACGCGGACGCTCTCCCACCCATCCGATGGGTGTTTCCAGGTGTTCGTGGGTGGGTGGCGTCCATGTAAAAGTGACTGTTGTTGCTTGCTGCTCTTTGCTCCTCCCCAGCCCATGCACTGCTCAGCTGGGCTGGGGACGTCCCTGCTCGGCTTTTTCTGAGCAGGGACTGAGGGGGAGTGAGGAAGCCTCTTCCCACCTGCATGCCCCCACCAATGGATCCCCATTCCCAGGGGGGCCCAAAATGGGGTTGTGTGTCGGACCCATGCACACCCCTGATATGGTTCACCCTGGGAATGGGGGACCTATTGGGGGATGCACACAGGTGGGAGGAAGCCTCCTCACTCATTCCCCACTGCTCAGAAAAAGCCAAATGAGGAAGTCCTCAGCTCAGCTGAACAGCACGTGGGCTGGGAAGGAGCAGCGAGCAGTGACCAGACTGGAGGAGCAGCAGGCCGGCAGTGAGGTGAGTCAGCCTGGGGAGTCCAATTGTGTTCAGGTGCCCAAATGCAACCGGGGCAAGTCAGACACCCCAGATTTGACAGGTTGTCCAACTTGCCGGGTATGCAGTTGCAGCTCTAATACTTGTATTTATTTATTTAATTTTTTACCCCACCCTTCCCGCCAATGGCGGCTCAGGTTAGCTTACAACATCAAAATATAAAATACAGATTCAAACCAACCAAAATATAAAATACCCTTACCCCATCCCCCAACCCCTCTCTGCCCCAACTCCCTAACCTTCTAACTCACCCCTATCCCCTCACAACATCCCCTCCCCTAACCCCCACTGCCAAACCTCCTTGTGATTAACATGGTTTTACATTACCATTGAGGAACCAGTGAGGAACAAGAGCAACCAGAGGGTTTTGCCTCAGTGGATGTGGCTTGACTAGTGGACTCTGCTGAAGGAAGCCAAGGTGTCAGCCCCATCCCTGGGGAGTGGCTGGCAAAGGGACAAAGAAAGCACCGGGCCAAGTGAACCAATGCAGGGAACAGCCGACGGCGTTTGGGAGGCAAGACCATCTTACAGCCCACCCGGAGTTCCAAGCCACCAGCAGCCTGTGAGTGGGGACAGAGGGATGTCAGAAGCCGAGCTTGTTTCGGGCCGGGGGACTCGCTGGGGCCGCCCCCCCCCCATTGGTGATCTGGGGGGTGGGGTGGTGAATTGCCCCCGAGCAAGAGCAGCAGCAGCGGGACCCTGGGGGCAAGCCCGGTGGCCAGAAACAGATCCAGCTGACGCCGCTGTGCCTGACAAGGGGGCGGAGCTGGGGGCAATCCACTGCCGGGCCGAGTGAACAAATGCGGGGAACGGCCGGCAGCCCGAGAACTGGGGCTTGGACGTAAGCCCAATATTATTACTTTGTGGTGGGAGGGAGAATTGTATCGTCGGGGAATCCATATCATGAGGAAAGTTGGTGAGTTGGAGAGAGGCCCCCTCCCTGGTGGCAGCAGGGTGGGGGAAGGAGGGTGTAGGTATAAGGTTGATTGATGTATTGGCAGATTGGAAGGAGGGGTGGGGAAAATAATGCTGTTATATATTTTTAGAATGAATTATACAGGGGTGAGGGATTAACACTATTGTATATTGTATTCTTTATGTTGAAGTAGGTGCGCCCACTTTCTGGTGAGAGCAGGAAGCAATGGGGTGGGATGAAGAGGGTCTCCTTCCCTGGTGGCAGCAGGGAGGGAGTATGGAGTGGAGTATGGAATGTATTATGATAAAATATTGTTTATTAATTGATGGTATGGACTGGATTGTATAATGATGAATTTTGTTATTAGTAATTTACTTTGGGTCCCCTGTGTGGGATTTAACCCAGTTGTTTCTGTTTACTATGTCATGCTTTTTCATTTTTATTGTGAGCCGCCTCGAGTTGCCTTGGCAAGAGAGTGCGGGATACAAATAAAAAATGAAATGAAATGAAAATGAAAATTACCTCCTAAAGGCACCCATAAACGGACCTCCTCAGACCCTCCTTGCTGTGGAGACCAGGTTAAAAATTGGTACCTCCAGACAGGTGTCCCTTGTTGACCACAAAGTCTGTGATAGGACATGGTAGTCAGGCGATCTGCCAAATAAGTTGGTCCCAAACCGTTTAGGGATGGTGGTTTAATGACTATGCAGATCCCCAGGGCCAGTAGTACAGACTTTAGGCCTTGGGTGGAGGTAGGGCCTGGGTATGGTGGCCCCAGGATAGGAGGGGCAGGTCCTGGGTCGGGCAAGGACTAAAGCGGGATCCTGTGCAACTTGTAGCCTTGGAGGCACAGTACTGCTTTGTTTTCTCCCCTGTCGCAGGAATGCTCCCTCCCTTCACTGTCTTCTCTGGGAAGTTCTCCCTCCCTGCTCTGTCACAGAAGCTATAGAGCACGTGGCAGGAGGTGATTGCGGGGGTGGAGAGAGGCTCTGCTAAGCAAGGGCCCCACTTTCCCCCTTGATGCTGTGGTGCATTATGGCACTTCTATGGCTATGACCGGGGATTCTGTGAAGCTGAAGGGGGCACTTATGGGAGAGAGCAGTAAGGGGAGGGGGCACTACTTGGATTGGGGAGAGAGCAGCAGCAGGCAGCACTGCTGTAGCTACTAGTTGTGCAAGAGCCCCGCTCTGTCCTTGCCTGTGCCAGGACCTACCCCTCCCAATCTGGGACATTTTGTGGGTCCCTTTGTCTGTGGGGTCCAGGGCAGTTGCTCTGGGTAGCCCTGTGGTAAGGCTGGCCTTGCACCCTTCACAGAGAAACAAATGAAAAAGAGGCCCCAATGCTACTGTCAGGTCCAGGTCTTGAACCCCTGACCCTGGGGGTGCTGCTGCAGCAGCTTGCACCACCTGGCTCTTTGGTGGCCTGTGTTTTCCTTCTTCCTGCTATGCCTCCTCCTGCATCTCCACCTGGTGTGTGCCCCGCCCTTGCTCACCTGTCTCCTATTTCTGTTGCCTGTCTCCTAGATTCCTGATTGGCCACCAGGGAGAATTTAAGACCTTCTGGTGGCCTCAGGAAGCTGGTGGAGCAACTGCTCTTCCCGGTGTTTGGTTCTTGTGCTTGTCTTTGATCTTCTATAGTGTAGACCTGTTTCTTTCCCTGTGACTATGCTCGTTGTGTATTATGTGTTGAATCTTCATGTTCTGTTAACCCTTTGTGTCCCGTGTGTGAGTAGGACTTCCCCTCCTTGTTGTTGCTGGTAATCCTTGTTCCCTTCATGTGTTGAGGCCTTTCTCGCCCAGCTCCCTTGTCCACTTAGTCTTCCCCCATGGTGTGTACTCCTCTGTGTACCTTCCCTGCACTTGTCCCTTCTCCATGGTGGTTGGTCTTCCTCATGTCCCAAGTCCCTCATGTTGTGTCATGTTCCCTGTTGCTCTAACCCTCTCCCTTGTGTTGCTCCTTGTTGCACTCCAGCTCCCCGCTGCTGGTGCTGCCCCCAGCTCCTAGTCCCTTGACCTCAATGATGAGCCATAAGCTTTCTTAGACCAGCTTGTCTGGTTCTCATGCTGAGCATTCTGGTTCTCTGATATCGGAGAATGGCTTAGATGTTTCCGTGTTTGATCTGTGGGACAGCCCCTACTCCCTTTAACCCTTCCCCCTCTTACCTGCTCTTCTTTTCCCCCCTTTTCACGGCTCCTTGCCCCGGAGCCTGACCGCTACAGATTTGCTGCGGGATGACTGCAGCCAGGAATGGGCATCATTACTGCTAAGCTGATTCTGACATTAGTTTACTGGGTGGCCTTTGGCAAGTTGTCTCAGTCTGACTAGAGTTGACTACCTTAGAACACAGGAGTCAAATCAATGGCATCATTGCTGCTAAACTGATAGGATTTACAAAAGAGAAAATATGTAGACAGGGAATATTTTGGATCAGTATGAACCAAGGCACTTTTGGTTTCTTTGTTGAAGTCTTATATGATTTTACAGCTCTAAGTAAGCTTCCTGAATACACATTTATATCATGTGTTGTCTTTTGATTTCCTGAGTTATACAGCGACATATTTTTCTGTTAGCTGATGCACTTTCTGATTTCTGTCTTGTTTTTCCCTCATGGAGTTCTTTTCACACCTGTTTATAGAAAATAAAACGATGCTAACCTTATAAATTATTAGACTTATGAGGTAAAGTGGAGATTTAAAATAGCTTTAAGGTTTTAGTGAAGTGTATTAAAAAAACTTTCAAGAAAGGATGGTAAAACAAATGATGTGAAGCCCTACAATCATATGAGAATGGAAATAATAGCTCTATACATAGGTTAAATGCAGGGTGGTGATAAAAACATTTGCAGAAAAACCAATTTAGCAAGATAGAGGAAGTGATGTGATTGAGCAAGAAGATACAGTAGATGCATTTTGTACACTATCCTTTTTCTCTCTTTCAAATCCCCTGCTTAGGATTTTATCATCAGTCTGAGGCAAGAGAGGCTTGGGTAGGCTATAGAAGGTTATCTTATTTCTGAAAGTCTTTAAGCCATCTATCAAAGCACAAGCATAGTATTGTCTCGGGTGCTCTGTCACACCTGATACAGTTACGGTTACAAAACAGTTTCCTTATGACTGTGTAGGGGTGTAAAGTATTAATGGTCCAAGAACTCCAAAAGCTCATTCAGTTAAATCCTTCCTACTATTCTTTCTTTTAACACTACAAATTAATCTGACAATTGCTTTACTTCAAAGTGAATAGGAATTCTCTAAGTACTTCTCTTTCTCAGAAGTGCAGATTAGAGAACAGGAAGATTTTGTTTCATGTTATAAAAACGTATCAGTTAGGATTTTTCTTTCCTAGGCATGATTTTGATGTGCATATTATGCCAAATCATAGTATGATAGAGAGAAACCTGATAATCATACACTGCTTAGAGCCTTAGAGCCAACTTTTAGAGATGCAGGCAGCAGCATAAATCAGAACACGCAAAGGCCAAAAGAAAAAACTGCATAAGAAAAACTGCGTATTCTTATGTATTCTTATGAAATACATTTTCTTGTTTTAATCTTCTCTAGCCTTTCAAAATAATACATTATCTAGCCTAGAAAATGAAATATCCTTTTTATAGTAACAGTGGGTAATTTCAGACGTGATGATCTCGCCGTTCACCACAGTGGATCCCCTGTGGTGGCAGCGAGGCCGTGCATGTCAGTTTGCTCCCGGCCGGATGTTCACCACAGTGAACACCCGGCCGGGATCAAATTGACCATGGTTCTGGACCTCTGGCCTGCCGGAGGTCCAGAACCGTGGTCAAATTGACCACCGGTCCGGGCCTCAGGGTCAGAACAGTGATCAGATTGGCCATGATCTGGGATGGGCCGAAGGTAACGTCTGTTACCTTCAGCCCAGCCCGGATTGTGGCGCCGACCATGGGACGGGATCAGGCACAGTGGCCGCATTGGCTGCTGCACCCTCCCGTCTCCCCGAGGGTGGCCGGCCGAGGGAGCACGGGGGGCAGGGCCGTGTGACCGCACATCGTGCCACGCCACACAGCCCCTCCCCCTCCCTGCATAGCCCCTCCTCCTCCCCGATCCCCCTCAAAGATCAGGCCGGCATGTCTGAAGACCGGCCGGCCTGATCATGGACCAGGATCCGAGACGAACCCCGATCCAGGGTTGAGCGTGGCGTGCCTCCGGGCCTATCATGTCTGAAATTACCCAGTGTCAGCACTGCAAAATAAAGCACTAACTGTTGTATCACTGAACCCAGACTAAAAAGTTATTTTCTACATATATGGTAATTACCATGCAGCTTCATAGATATCTTCTTCATGTTACTATAACTGATATTTTTGGAGAAAATCATAAGATGCAGGTAAGTGAAATTGTAGTGAACAACATAAAAAGTGACTTAAATGTTCAGTCCGTGATCAAATTATCTTTGCTATGAAGAGCCATGCCTATAAATGTAAAAAGAAAATTAAATGATTTAGTGACTTAGCCACTTACTGGGATCCCATTTACCGCTTTGCCGTCCATTTCAAATCCCAAGAGATAATACTGACGCAATACCGCATTTCTTGCATTCCATTTTCTCTTGTACTTCCTTTTCACTCATTGACTGGTACATAGATGCATTTACTAATCTACAATCCAGTTACAGATTGGTCAAAGGAAAGCGAACAACATAGAACAACAATTGTGGTTGGAGGCACTGGCGTGAAGATTGAGAGAGACTGGGGGGAGGTTAAGAGGTGAGCTATTCACACAGTATTTGGCTCAGAAATGCAGAAACAACAAACCCGGAAGTAAAACGGTACCCTAAGCAATATCGTAAATAGTAAATGAATGGTACGTGGTAAACAATAAGTTGAAATTACCATTTACAATCCCTCACACTAACTTTTATTACAAATATGAGTGCAGAGTTTTAATTCAGTGTCTTACTACCACCCTTTTCTTTATCTGGTCATCTCTTACTGCACAGGTAGTCCTATGACTCCATCATAGAAAATCTACATACGTTTCATTTCTGTTTTCACTGAATTGCCATTACTTCCCCTTTTTTCTGCTAGCATCCTCCGAAATTACAGTGCCTGTTGTTCTCTGCTCCAGTTGCTTGAATTCTGGGGGAAAATATATGGACTATTTCTAAAAACAGCAAGCTCCGCCCCTTGACCCAGCTGTCACCGGTAGCTCTGCCCCATGGCTGCCAGAAACATGACTCATTTTCTGCCCATCCTACTGGAGGCAGTAATCATACATAGAGACAAGAATCATACATAGGACTGAATTACCTTGCAGATATCTAGCCACATTATGTGAATTCAAAATTTGTTTTATTTTATTTTAATCCCCCCCCCATCCTGAGATTACAACATATTGAAATTGGACTTAATTATTTCATCTCTCTGCTACATGGGGTGGATTGGGGAAGAAATTAATGTAGGGGGAATTTTACGTGGAGAAGTAGAATGAAATACATGAAGCAATTATAAATACCAACGTTTATAAATTGGTGTGATATATAAATTGCTATGAAGTGAACATCCCACTGAGATGCATGAGAATGGGTCACACAGTAAAGTAATACATTTCTCACTAGCTTCTGCAAATCTCAAGAAAATTCACTTTCTGCAAAGCATCATGGGGGCAAAGCCAACCAACTAGAAAGGGCGGGGAGAGAGAAATGGGGGAGAAGTCCAAAGAAGGCCTCTGAAATCTGGGAGGGTCAAATGATGTTCCCCAGCACCTTCAACAAAAATCAAAGCATATAGAAGAGAAAACAAAAGCTTCTTTTCAGTTATAACATAAATACAGCACAGCCTGACTACTTCCATTAGGCAAGCCTCTGTCTTAAGGTGCCTCGTGCAATCCTGTTTGACCTCTAACTAGACCTCATTCCTATGAGGTAGACAATTTTTGCTGGTCATTTAAGGCATGTTTCACTTTGCCTGACGGTTGGTTGGTTGGTTGATTGATTGATTGATTGATTAAGGGTAGTTACAACAGTAAGAGTATTGTTTTGACATGCTAATGACATGTTGGTATAATATACTGTAACAGAGTGAAGCTTAGTGGGACTGCTGGCCCTTTAAGAGAGGCTGAAAGTGGTAAACTAGCCACTAATTAATGGTGAAAGGCTAATAGAACTCAGCTGGTTGCTGAATAACAGGAAGAGGAAGTAGCTGGGCGTGACTACTCATCTACATAAGGGAGCTGAGGCAGCTAAGCCTCAATCTGCCTTTAGACTCAAGGAAGGAAGGAAATCTGTTGTGTCTGTCTGGGGTTCCTGAAGGAGAAGAAGCCTGGAAGCGGAGGAACATCCATCACTGCTACTGGCGGGGAGGAGGCTTGGAAGCTGTCCCAAAGGAAAGGAAAAAAATGCTTGTTGTTTGCCAGTCAGTGGATTGAGATCTGATTTGGCTGGGGCTAGATAGCCAAGGGATCAGAGGGGTTGTATACCTGGCACAGAGTTAGTTGCTGGTGTGAATTGTATTTAATAAATTGCACTGGAGCTAATTCCCACTCTGGTTGAACTAATCCCTGCATGACTGTGTACTTTGGGCCCTGATCTTGACAATACTCTCCTCACGATCACCGTAAGCTGCCACATCTAGTGGAAAATGCAGGCAGCTCTAACGCTGGTCATCATGCCAGCATACTGAAGGGAGCTGAAGACCGATGTAGCACAGTGATCAAGGAACTAGAGTGCACCCAAAAAATGAGAATTGAAGAGGAACTGTGAGGACAGCAGCTGGAAAACTGAGGACAGCAGTGACAAAGACAGAGCAGCACCTACGGGAGCCCCTGGAACAAGGTGAGCCGAGATGCCAGAACAAGATGGTGTTTAGAGGATTGCACCCAAGATGGCGGCTGCCGCTGCACCTGAGTTACACCGGTGTGGTTGGAGTCACCAGGGACAATGTATCCAAGCACCCAGACTTTGGAGGAACCCATGAGAATGACAACATTATGGTCAGAGGCCAACAGGACCAAGAGGTGTCAAGTACTGGGGAATCTTGGGGGGAGGTACTTTGAGAACTTGTTACAATTGTGGCCAACAAGGGCATTTGTGGAGAGTCTGTCCACAGGAGTGGCAAGGCCAGACATTGGAAATGACTCGGGTCAACCCCGAGGCGGGTTTGGGTCAGTGTATAAAACTGATACTGAATGTTGGGATTGTGGAGTTTTGGTGCATTTGGCTAGAAATTGCCCTTTTAGATACTACCCTCTGAAAGGAAAGAGGGAGAGCCCTAATCTAAGAACCCCGAGTGGGTCAAACATTGGGGGAAACTGAGGAAAGGGATTCCCCTAGATGTAAAGACCCACAACTTAAAAGATGTTGGCTTTGTCAAGCCTTGGGGCATTTAAAAAAGGAACGTTCCAACTTGAAAACACAAAGGAAAACAAAGAACCCTCAAGTAAGGAGGCAAAGAAATAAAGGTGGAAGGACTAAGGGAGAAAGAAAAGATAATTAGGAGTCAGAGGAGACTACTAATGATTTAGTACTGGAGGAGGAGCCAATGCAAGTATGTGGAATAAGCCCAGAAGGGGTGAGCCTAACAGAGAAGTTAGAAGTAGCAAGCCAAACTGACCTAACCTTGGAGCAGATAGATGAAGTGGGCCAGGGGCTGGAAAGTCAAATAATGATTGTTAATAAAATAGCCAAAGAGATACGTAAATGAGGAGAAGAAAAGGTAAAATTAGCCAAAGAGGTTCAGCAACGTCTAGAGGAAAAGGTTGAACTGAAAAAGCATGAAGCTTTCCAAAAGGAATTAACAGAGCAGAAAGCTCTACAGCCTAAGGAGAAAGACAAAATGCAAAAGAATAATAAGGGGAAAAGAAAAGGGGAGGTTAAGGAGCCTAATAAGAATTGAACCCCTGATAGAATGAAAAGAATGGAACGAGTGGGCTAGAGCCCAGAGAACCATGACCCAGTGAGGTCAACAGGATCCCTTGGGATGGGTGTTGGGGTGTTGGGAAAAGAATGAGAGGGCCCACACTCCACTCCTAAACAAAAAGGAGTACATCAGGCAGGAAAGTGATGGAGCCGGCCTGATTAACCTCGCAGGCAGGGTCAGAGGCGATGGAGCCAGCCTGCTAAGAAACCCAAGAGGGCAAGAAGCCCTGCCTTGAAAAGAAATGTGTAAGGCATCATCACCAGGCAGGGAGGCGATGGAGCCGGCCTGACAGGAGCCCAAGGCGGCTAGGAGCCCTGGGAGCTCGCAAGGAAAGGTGTAACTAGCAGGGGGGCAATAGAGTTGGCTACAAGGAATTATGAATAGGAGCCATCAAGCTGCTATTGCCTTGGCTAAACCTGGTTTAAATGGCCAGCAAGCTAGTGAAACCAGGGAGGTAAAATGGAATTGTGGACACTAAAATGAATGGTAGGGTGCAGGCGAAGGAGCTGGCCACCAATGACAAATTTTAATAAGAAAATGGAGAAGATTGTAAACTGGAACATCTACCATGCTGTACCCAGGCAGAGAAATAGAAAAGATGCCAAAGGTAGCAGGGGGGTGGATACTGTAGCTACCAGAACTACAGTATGTAAAGTCACTGGAACTCAGCCACCAGGCTGTGCCCGGGAAGCAAATAAACTAGTATTGTTAAAATGTATATGTATGGGCTGGGTGGAGGATTATTCCCCAGACCCATTGAAAGAATGTCTAAGATAACAGGGGGTGGATGAGCTGGTTACCTAGACTAATGTGTATGATGGGTAAAATGACTGGATGGAAAGACCTGGTGGAAGGGGACCGACTATAACGGGTGATGTGGAGGTTGGGAGGATGTTAAAGCCCTGGTTTGGTGTACTAGACCCTGTTGTTACAAATTGCTCGACTGGCTATTATAAATTGATGGATGTTGTTTTTAGAATGATTTGACTAAAGTGTTGGACTGTATAATATTTAAATATTTATTTATTTATTTAATATATTTATACCCTGCCCCTCCTGCAAGCAGCTCGTGGCGGCTAACAAATTTTAAAAAACAGCTCTTAAAAACATTTTAAACAATTATAAAAATCTCACAAATAAAATGGAAATAATGAAAGGCTGCACTCTGTTTAAAGGGTAGAAGTCAGCTCTATCAGGGATAGGACTGTCTCACTCAGGGGGGAGGGTCTGTAACAGAGTGAAGCCTAATAGGGCTGCTGGCCCTTTAAGAGAGCATGAGTGGTCAGCCAGCCACTAACTAATGGTAAAAGGCTAATAGAACTCAGCTGGTTGCTGAATAACAGGAAGCGAAAGTAGCTGGGCATGTCTACCCAGCCACATAAGGGAGCTGAGGCAGCTAAGCCTCGGTCTGCCTTGAGACTCCGAGAAGGAAGGAGCTCTGTTGTGTCTGCCTGGGGTTCCTGAAGAAGAAGTTGCCTGGAAGCGGAGGAACACCCATTGCTGCTACTGATGGGGAAGAAGCTTGGAAGCTGCCCCAAAGGAAAGGAAAGAATGCTTGTTGTTCGCCTGTCAGTGGACTGAGATCTGATTTGGCTGAGGCTAGATAGCCAAGATAGGCTGGAGGGGTCGTATATAGGGTTAGTTGCTGATGTGAATTGTACTTAATAAATTGCACTGGAGCTAATTCCCACTCTGGTTGTGCTAATCCCTGCATGACTGTGTACTTTGGGCCCCGATCCTGACAATACTCGTCTCACGATCACCGTAAGCTGTCACACACACTTTAACGTTTATTATCAACAGCTATTTAAAAACAAAGAAGAAATTAACTATTAATAATAATCCTTTTTATATAGCTCCCCCTCCCCCCCCCCCCGCCATGGCACTCGGAGCGCTTTACATATAACTAATAAACACAACTTTTAATCCTCACAACAACCCTGTGAGGTAGAATAGGCTGAGAGACTATTGTGACTGGCCCATGGTTACAATAAGTCTTCCAGCTATCAAGGCTGAAGCCCTTTTCTATTGCAAATACTAAACTGGACACCGTGAAATTCCTTTTTATAGGGCCACAGTCGTGACCCTATAGTTAAGGCGGTAGCAAACTCTCATTGAACAGCACCTATGTTGTTCAGTGGGAGTCAGTAGAGCAAAAACTTCCAGTTGGCAACCATTCTCGCTTTCCTACAGCAACACACGTGTTCTGTGATTATAAACAGGGGCGGGGGCTGAAGTGTGTGTGTGGGGGGGGGTCCCCATGTCCCCATCCCCCACCTGCCTCTGCTTGCTAGTAGTGATGCTGCAGCAGCGGGGACACCGATCGGACTGGGGGATAAAGCTGTTTGTTTACAAGCAACTGCTCCCATGTGAGTGATCAGAATGTTTTTTGAGACCCATCCCCCCCCACTCATCCGCACCCATGGAGCAACCACCATTTCCCCCGGTTGCTTTGTGGGTGGGGACAAGTGGGGGGCGGAGTGGGGATGGGTGTTAGGCAGGTGTGTGCATGCACTCGGTCACCGCAGGTGCGCATGCTGCATCATTCACATGACACAGGACTCCCTCCCCCCCCCCCCCCGAACACACAGAAATCTGCATGTTCATGGGTGGGAGAAGCCCGTGTAAAAAGGACCACATTCTCACAATCTTAGGTAGGAATTTAGGATGTAAAGCAATATCTATTCTATCTTGGAAAATTTGCAAATATGGTTCTGAGATTATTATGGCTGCTATTTCACTAACTCTTCTTAATGAAGTTATTGCTAACACAAATACTGTCTTTAAACCCCCCACCCCATAACCAGTTCATTTGCGCCTCCTATATAAACAATTCACGCTGCCCTGGGGGTGCAAAAGAAATGGTTATGGGTGGGGGGCAGCGTGAATTGATTATTGGGGCACAACTGAACTGGTAATATATATCTCTTTATGCGCTTAATAGGCTGGCTGCATTTTGGAAGTCTTGTGTGTTTGATAGCAGTGCCCCAGGCCCACCAAGCCAGGCGGCACCCCTAGGCCCGCCGGCAGGACACAAAGAGGGGGCCCCATCTTGACTTCTTGACCAGGGGCCCATTGCGCCCTAGCTACGCCCCTGGTCTAGTGTGCGTGACTGATCAATTTGAATGAGTGTGGGAGGTGAAAGCATGTGTGTGTAGTGTGTATGATCAATTTGAATGAATGTCTGAGATGAGAGCATGTGTATTGTGTCTGAATGATTGTGTGTCTGTGATTAGTTAGTGTGTGCGTGAGAGGTGAGAGCACGTGTGTGACCTCTTTTACATGAGACGCACTCGCGCAGTGGCATGGGTGAGTGTGTTGCGTATGAAAGCAGTCGCTTGCATGCTCCTGTGTAACACACACCTCCAACCATCACCCCTGCACAATGAAACCTGTGAAAAAACAAGTTGCTCCATGTGGAGGATGTGAAGGGATGGGTGAGCGCCTGCGTACCCCTGCAGTGTTCTTGTGTCTGGGGCCAGTTTATGCATTAACAAAACTATTAAGTTTCAAAAGAAGGGCAAATTACCTAGATAAAAAACCTTCTGTTTAATAAGCTTGTTAAGGCAGCATTACAAATTATACTCAAACGTTAACATGACAGTAAATTGTGTGTTAAGGTAACTTTATTAAATATAAGACCAATCTATACATTTTTTCTTTTCTCATTCATGACTAAAAAAATTATGACTTGACAGAAATTAAACTGTGTACTTTCCTCATCACATACGTATTGTTCAGTCACCATACCACATATATGCAGCTTAATTTTGGTTGTCATATATTTTTTTTAATTAATGAATGAGAAAAGAAAAATGTATAGATTGCTCTGATATTGAATAAAGTTGCCTTTACATACAATTTACTGTCACGTTAATGTTTTAGTATAATTTGTAATGCCGTCTTACCAAGCTGCTTAAACCGAAGGTTTTTTGTCTAGGAAATACTAAACTGGACACTGAAATTCCTTTACAAATTAGTATCTTGTTTTTATTATGCCAAATGAATGGACCTGAAATCCAGATTTGCACAATTTCCCTAAGCTTTGTGTACAAGCAATAACAAAATAACAGTATGTGGAGGTGTGTGCATAACTGAGTTATAAACCTTTGCTATCTGCTGTGCTAGGGGTAGAACTGAAATCTTTGTTTCACACAATTGCTCTTTCCTTTTATATCCTGCTGGCTGAGCCCCAACAGATCTTTTTTTAAGGAAGCACAGGGGAGCTATAAACCATTAACCTTTTTAAAGCAACATTTTAACATGTCATGAGTTTAGATGCCCTGATTCATTTTGCCGTTAACCTCTCTGATGGGACAGTGCACTGTGTTTTGCTTGCTTCAGCAAGTCGGTGACTTCACAGCTATTTTTACTTCTTACTAGTTTGCAGCCAGTATTCGCTAAAAGAAAGATAAGGTGGAGTGAAGCAGGTATGGTTGTTTGTTATAATTTCATGTGGGAAGATAGTGGGTTAAATGTAGCACTTGTTGGGGGGAAGAGGAAACAAAAAACACCTGTATTTTGGGATAGAAATTATCCCTTTGTTTAGACTTTAAAAAAAAAAAAATCACTGAAAAACTATCAGGATTAGGGCTGAAACAAGCAGCAAAATTTTTACTCACAAGTAATTTCACCATATTGTGACTTGGGATCAATTTCCTGATAATTTCCCAATACGAATGCAATTTCTCAGTTCTTGCAATGACGTGAGATACCATCCCAGGTTGCCGACTTTCAGCTTACTGTTTACCGTGTTACGCAAACTATTCATTTACTGCTTACCACATTGCAATGGTACTGGTTTTACTTCTGGGTTTGTTGTTTCAATGTTTCTAAGCCAATCACTGTACAAATAGCCCACCCCTTAACCTTCCACAGTGTCCCTGAACCTCCACTCCAGTGCCTCCAATTACAATTGTTATTCTATGTTGTTCCTTTTGCTTTGATCAATCTGCAGCTGGATTGCAGATTGGCAAAGGAACCTGTGTACCAGTCAATGAGTGACAAGGAAGTACAAGGGAAAATGGAGTGCAAGAAATGCGGTTTTGTGCTTATACTACCTCTCAAGATTTGAAATGGATGACAGAACAGTAAACAGCAAACCAGTAAATGGAATCCTGGCAAGCAGAAAGTTGGTAAATCAAGAAAGAAATGGAACTCGAGACATTATCGAGTATTGAGTAGTTCTCAATTCGACCGACATGATATAAGGAACTGGGATTTCAATGAGATTTCCCATTTTGGTGAAATTTCGTTTCATTCTTAGTCAGGATTTGTCACCTGTTCATGTAGAACCCAGGTCTTCCATGTTCCTATGCAAGGGAAATTACCACTCTCATGTTTTTGAAACACAAGGATACTGCTGTCACAAAGCAGCTTGAATCAGCGCCCATGTAAGTCCTTGCCTTTGGGTGTAGGCTCAAACGTACCTTGACTGGCCAAGGAGTCCTATATATAAATTCTTGGCCAGGGGCCATCTTTAATTCTAAACTTCCAGCCAGTGACTCAGCCTGCTAATTCCCTTGCTGGCTCTCTGACTTCACTTCTGTTCCTGCCTTTCCTCATGGACTAATCTCCTGGAGTTGAATCATGCTCTGGCCTTGGGTAGCCTTCTGAACCTGACATCAATAGGAATGGGCTGACTCATGACTTAAACTCTGAGCCAGCCTCTGGCCTGTCTCCTTAGACTTGATGCCTAGAGGGATGGCTGCTACAGTACAGATACTGACTGGACTGAACACCAACACTTTCCCCGCTTCACTCCACCTTTGGGCTGGGATCTTGACAGAAGCATTAGTTGGGCAGGCCCTAGTGGTAGACCTTAATTGTTGGCTATGGATAAGTTATTGTAACCAGAGCTTTCAAAACAAAAGCTTTTAATCTTAGGCCAGCATCAGTGAAATGTTCAGTTATTCTTGCTTTACTGAGCGTGAAATGGAATTGAAAGACAATATTAAATGGATTATTAAATGTAAGACATGGTGTCTTGTGAGCTTTCCTTGCAACTTCCCTTCTCGTATGCCCACACAAACTGTGTAAAGTAATCTCTATAGAGTTGGTCATTTTGTATGGCCTTTAGGTTTCAAGAAATGTTAGCTCTGCAGCTATGTAATAATCTTTTTTATGATAAACGAAAAATATGGTCTGTCAGGCACGCAAACTTTACTTCTCTGGTTATCTCTATTCCACATGCATGCCTAAACACACCACACAAACCTGTTTTGGAAAATTAATATTCGGTTCTTGCATAGTCACAATCACAATAAAAAATGATAAAGCAAGCTGTATTTTAGTTTTTGCCCAGTATGCATTTTTGTTAGAGTTTCCAGTCTCTTAAATTCCTGGGTATTTTGGTCCATTCCACAAATTGTAGGTTTGACTTTAACTAGTGTCTGATTAAGGCAGCTTTAGTGAGTTTCATATAAATTTCTCTTTCCTGAAAAAGGACTAGAAATGAAAATGGAGTACAACTGCACTCGCTTAACTTATAGGAAATCGATCAGAAACGTGTCTCTGGGCGTTTTCAAATGAGACAATAGTTAGGGATGGGCGAACAGATCGCAGTTCGGGTTCGGCCGTTCGGTTCGGCTGCGTTCAGTTCGGCTGCGTTCGGTTCGTTCGTTCAGTTCGGATTTGTTCGGTTCGTTCATTCGGTTCGTTTGCCGAGTTCGGGTTCGGATGTTCGGTTCGTTCGTCCGAACAGGCTGTACGGTTAGGCCGTTCGGCTGTTCGGTTTGGCTGTTCGGCTGTTTGGTTCGGCCGTTCGGAAAGTGTTGTTATGGGTGGTTTTTTGTTTTTTTTTGTTTTTTATTGGGTTTTCTTTTGTTCTTTATTTGGTTTTTTGGTTTTTATATGGGGTTTTCTTGTTTTTTTTAATCTAATATTATATATATCTGTCTACACTAAATCTAACCGCTATTAACTATTCTAAATGCTCTGAAGTAAATGGATTATCTAATAACTACACAGACCTACTCCTACAAACACTAAAACTAAATCACTAACGCTATCTCTATCACTAAGGTAACTCCTACAACTGTCTTCATCTATCTAT
>QEPC01001533.1:9152354-9195041 GCA_003113815.1 Sphenodon punctatus
AGAAGAGGAGTCTGTAGTGAAATACATACATTACATACTCAATGAGTCTGTACAGTGCATAACACAAGGTTTCAGTTTATGGTTTAAGTTTCATTTCATTACAAAAGTGAAATGAAACTTAAAGCAATCTAAAAATCCTACTCAATGCCTGCTGTTCAGGAACAGTGACTAGCTCAGAAGGTGTTGGGAAGTGGGGAGGCAGATAATTAGTTTCATTTCTTGCATGCCTCTCCACCCCTGGTGCCTGGAAGTCTGCTCCTCAGTGACTGACACCTCCCTGTAATGTTTGACCTTCCATTGAACCTTTTTTTGTCATCTGAATGCAATCCGAACTGACCGAACTGTTCGGTCATTTCGCCGTTCGGTTTGTTCGGTATGTTCGCGTTCGGGTTCAAGTTCGGTCATCCGAACAGTTCGAGTTCGGGCCGAACTCCAAACTTCCGAACCGCCTTCGCCCATCCCTAACAATAGTCAGCATTAGCTCATCAGGTGAGTGTTCATCTGCCCGTCTGTTATGCAGATGTTAGCATCCCCCATGCAGTCCCCGACTCCCCACTCACTTGCACGCACTCCCCATTCATGGCATTGTCCAAGGAAATTGTGGGCCCACCGTGCTGGCCAGCGTATGCTAGTTTGTGCTAATGTGCACCCATGCATTCGCCTCCTATCTACTGGGGTTGTCTTCAGCCTCGCCCGCACCCAGGTCTGCCAGCATCATAGAGTCGTGACTAGCGCTGCCTGAAATTATACAGCTGCAGCACTCTTCTCTCCTATCTGCTGCTCTGCCGCCTTCTTCCTTCCTTCTTGGCTGCCGCCTGCCAATTTCATCCTGGCCTTGGCTGGGCTGCGGCAGCAATCTGGACTGGAGATAGGAGCTACAAGCTGTCTGGGAGCAGTGCAGCCAGAACTGGAAGGAACTGTGCAGCAAGGAATGCAAGCCGAGCCCAGGATGAAAATAGGGGGGGGGGGGGGGGGCAGCAGGAGCTGTGCACTGCTCCCAGCCAGGCAGCTCCTGGCTGTTCTTTTTACACTTCTAGTAGACCAATTTACACCCACCCTGACTGTAGTAAACAGCAGTGATCCAGAATTGGTCTCTATCGTCGCAGGATAATTCACATCCCCCCCTCATGATGTGCTCAAGCAAACAGTCATTTTCAATCATGAAGGACAGCCATTGTCAAATGTCAGTTATTCTGTTGCTAGCTTTATATTTTGGTAGTGCCTCAAAGACTCTAATTGGGATTTGAAACTCATGCTATAGTGCTCTACAAATGTATATGAATGAAGTTCCTGACTGAAGAAAAGTTGACTTTACAAGTTGATGTTCTGACATTTAGGATATATTCAGATGCAGTATTTAGAGTAGCTGAACTGCATGTGAACCACTATTGAATTTCATCATGCAAAAACTTTGCCCCCTAAAAACACAAACTTTCCACAGGCATTCAGTAGAAAGAGGTAACTAAGGTAGTTGAATTACAAGTTCCTGAATTGACTCCCTACATAGGATTTGAAGGTCAGCAGCAACGATGCACAAAGTAATGTTACAGGAGCGTTACTAATCTGTAGTCATTCCACTACAGGGTGGTATGACAGAAAATTGCTTCTTCACCCAAGAGTCAGCCACCTTAGCTGCCACTGCATCTGAAATACCAAAGACAGGACGAAGGGTCTTCAGAGGTGACAGGGAAACCATACGTGAAGCGTGTCCTGGCTAATCTGTACGCTTATAGGTCACTGTCTATGTAAAAACGGCCTCAGATTCATTTTTTTCCCCATGCTAATTATGAAAGCTCAGATAAATTATTGGGGCAATTAAAAAGATAATCTTGGAAGTGTTGGCATATAGTGAAAAAAAGAAAAACTGATGATGGAGTTGAAACTCTTATAAATAGCCTTCAAGCAAGAATACATTGCAGTGGTATTAAATATATTTATCAGTAGCAAGAGTTTCAGTTTCATCTTACTATTTGCTTTGTTATGAGGCTATCTGGAGAAGAAGAGACCAATTCTTTTCCACATTTTCATTTCAAGACTTTCAAAATTCATAGCCCCAAATCCCTAGAAGCACTAAAATCATCATTAGGAACAAAGCTCTACTGGAAATATTAACGTCAGCAGAAGAACAAAGCGAATGTGAAAACTCATGTTGAGTTGCTGATGCAGATGGACAAATAGATATACTGTAGCTAGAGATGGGTCAGAGTCATGGAGTTTGCAGTCAAACTACCCCAAGGTAATTTGACTCTAATTTGGGTATTCAGTCGTTTGAGTAAGCTTTAAATTCAGAACAAACAATAGCTGTAGAATTTCTATTTATGATCACCCCCCAAAACTTGTGTGTTTTGGTTCTGCCCTGTTTCTAATCCAAATTATTACAACCACAGTGTATGAACTGGCCACTTAAACATAGTTTCATCTAGTTTTATATTTATTTAAATAATCTATTCACAATTATTGCAAAATGTTTTTTGACCTAAGAGGTTAGGATTTTATTTATTATGTTGTACAACTATTAGCTCTCACTGCACTGGTGTTTTAAATAATGAAATCTTCAGTAATGGAAATTTCAAAATGTATTCTTTCTCCATTTATGCGTATAGCTCACACTGGCTTTTGACCCAGCACCCTGCATATTTATCACTGAATTCCCCTACAGGCTGTAAGTCTAGAATGACTGATAGTAGTCACGGGTAGTGAGGTTTGCTGTTCCACTCTTATTTTGAAATGTTAATGCAGAAAGAGGGCTGTAGGACTAAATACAAAATAAATAGCTGTGCTCTTCCTCCTGAGGTGACACATTCCTTGTCTTTTAGTTGAAAAAGAAGCACTTAACTTTCCCTGGCTACTGATCCATGGATGCTGTCCATATATAATGGCTGTGTTTCCAGCATGGTGTGTGATGTGAGGCTTTCGCATAGGCCCTTTTCACACAGACACTCTAACACTGATAAAATGGGTGTTACATTTTGTTATATATGTTGCAGTTGTGCTCTATCGGTGCCCTGCAACACATATAATAAAATGTAACACTAGCCGTATTAGAGTGTCTGAGTGAAAAGGGCCATAGTTAGCCAATCAAGCATGTAGGCTTCCTTAACTGCAGCTCATATTTTGTGGCATGAGGCTCTTCTTATTTCCTTGTTTTTAACAGCTTTTTAAAAATAACTAAATAAAATAACTTTGGTTGTTGCCAACTGCACTCTTGGTGATATTAACAGCGATTCAGAGAACCGTGAGAAAACATGGTGGGTCATGCAGCAGTTGGGCATGACCCACCCAGCTTTCTGTAAGTCCTTGCATGATCGGGCCTTGTATGATCAGGCCCAGACTATAGATAGGCCCAAGATAAGCAACTGCAAATATGGCTTTGTAACAGGGTGGTTAAGGGATGTCAACTGTGGCTGATTAGCCGACTGGGAGTAGCTAATGGCTCTAAACTGGAGCAGGAGAAAATGCGGGTACTGGGCTGAGAGAATTATGGAGCCACTCAAAGAAGCCCCACTTCGGAATTTGGGGTTGGAAGGAACTATCAGTTGAGTGCGGGAGAGTGGATATATACTAGGGGGCACAAGATGATCACATGGTGTAAAATTTACATGAGCTAGGGACTGTCTGAGTGAGCGAAGGGCACATGTGTGTGCAACCCAAACAGTGTTACATGGGTCTGAGGTACTTCTCTACCTATTGCACCCTCAGGCATTGGTGGAGTAGGAAAGGCCCAGGAGCTGTTAAAAATGATTGTTTCAGCCTCCAAGTGTAATGTATGTTTATTTTATTTATTTATTTACATGGCACCTTATTAATTAGGGAGGTCCCTGCCCCAAGGTGTTTACAGTCTAAAAAAAACAAGGGAAGGGAGACAAGGGAGAGTGGAACAGCAGAGACAGAGATACATTAACAAAGTTGAGAAGTCACAGAAGCATATGCTTAACATATTGACAGAGGAGAGGGGGACTTTGGGTAAAAGATGGAAGAGAAGGCATTAGTGACGAATCTGTGGGATGAAGTTTAGGGAAATCCTGATGAGAGGCAGGTTTTCAAGAGGGATTTGAGGGTTGGGAAGGAGCAGAACGAATGTGTTCACTGGGAGGCAGTTCCAGGTAATAGGGGGCAGCATGAAGGGTCAAACATGGAGACTTGGAAGCAGGAGAAGGTGGTGGAAGAGGAGGAGTGAAGCTCCTGGGTGGGAAGGTGACAGGAAACAAGTGCAGAAAGATAGGGAGGAGCAAGGCCATGAAGATCCTAAAATGTTAAGACAAGGAGGTTGTGCTGAATGCATTTGGGTAAAGAGAGCCAGTGGAGGGAGCAGAGGAGGAGCTGAACCTGATCGAAGTAACGGGCATGGTGGATGACCTTGGCAGTGAGTGGAGTGTTGAATGGAAGTAAGAAGGTCAGGGAAGGCCAGTAAGAAGGAAGTTGCAGTAAAGTCAAGAGATGGCTACAGCATGGACTAGAGTTTTGGCAGTGGAAGCAGTAAGGAAGGGCCAGATTTCAGTAATATTATCCAGAGAAGCAACAGACTGGATGAGCAACAGATTGGGGTGAGCATCTCTGTATTGCAGCATGCTCAAAGTATCAGTAACTGTGCTTTGCATCACTGGGGTGAGGGCTGGTACAAAAAGGCATTATATTTCAAAGGACCTGTATTTTCCTCTTGTATACAAAGTTTGCATGAAAATACAGCTATGGCTTGAACATTAGGAAGAGAGAGGAGATTTGCACATTAGAATTGGTAATTCAGGATGGATCGGGTTATGAATGCCCCATAATTTTTTTTACCAAAAATGCACTTAAATAATCATCTTTATTTTTATATAGCGCCCCCCCTGCCATGGCACTCAGGGTAATTTCAGACGTGACGGGCCATTCGGCCCGCCACACTGAACCACGGTCCGGGATCTGTTTCGGAT
Source organism: Sphenodon punctatus (assembly GCA_003113815.1). Taxonomy (NCBI): domain Eukaryota; kingdom Metazoa; phylum Chordata; class Lepidosauria; order Sphenodontia; family Sphenodontidae; genus Sphenodon; species Sphenodon punctatus. Next base: position 9,157,268 of record QEPC01001533.1, read on the forward strand.
CCCGGACAGGAATCAGTCCAACCGTCCTTTAGATGTGCCAGCCTGATTCCGGAGGGGGATTGGGGAGGGGGCGGGACTGCGCGGCATGACGTGCGGCCACACAGCCCCGCACTCCCCTGGCCACCTGCCCTCCCAGAGACAGGCCAGTGCAGTGGCCAATCCGGCCGCTGCACCCGATCCCGTCCTGTGTCAGGACCACAATCTGGCCGGGCTGAAGGTAACAGATGTTACCTTTGGCCCGTTCCATATCGTGGCCAGTCCAACCACGGTTGGGACCCAATTCAACCACAATTCTGGACCTCCGGGCAGCCGGAGGTCCAGAATCATGATCAATTTGATTCCCGCCAGTGGTTCACTGTGGTGAACTTCTGGCGGAAATCAAATAGACGTTACGGGAATCATGGCCACCACAGGGGATTCACTGTGGTTGACTGTGATCCCATAACATCTGAAATTACCCTCAGAGTGCTTTACATATAACTAACACAACTTTTTAATCCTCACAACATCCGTGTAAGGTAGGTTAGGCTGAGAGAATAATGTGACTGGCCCAAGGTCACCCAGTGAGTTCATAACTAAGGCGAGACTAGACCTGCCCTCCCCACCCCCTTTCAAGGATTGCACAATTAGCCATTACATACACCACACTGGCACTCTTGAGACTTATTTGAGACTGAAGGATGAAATTGCTTCTGAAATTATATTACCATCCCTATTTTACAAATTGGGAAATGAACCCAGATTTTCCAACTCCTAGTCCCTTGCCTTCAGCCACCAGCTCATTCTTTCATGTAGCATGCACATAGCTGTCTGGCTCTTCTGTAAACAAGTGTGGTGCAACAGCATCATAAAAGCAATAGTATTAAGAATATTGTGTTCCTGAATATATTTATACCCCCAGTCATAGAGCAGTAGAGTCTCTGATACTTCAATCCACTGTTCAGAGTAAAAGGGGCATCATAGCTATATGCTGTTTTGCAACTTTGGGACAGTATTCAAAAGAGACAAATTGTCACCCCCAATCCTTCCTGCTTACTGTGTATTCCAAAAACAGTTGCTATTGTGATCAGGACAGTGTGAGGAAACAGTTTAGTTGAAGTAAGATGTGGAAAAGTCTGATACCTTTGGCAGTGATAGAAATGTTCCTCTGTCTTTTTAAAGCTACTTGTAAGTCTTTTGGAGTCTCTGTAAAAGTCAATTACTAAAATGTAAAGGGTTATAACCAGCTTTTCTAAGATGATGTGCTTTTAAAATTCTTCTAGATCATTGTATTTGGATATAGCAGAAAATACACTTTTCCCACCTAAGATTCAGCTCTGTAAATAATTTGACTTGAACTGGCTGGCTTTCACAATGGAAGAGAAGGAAATATAAAGTAAAATTAGCTATGCATTTTCTATTGTCAAGGGAAATCTCTGTTGCCGATGCCAACCTCATAGGCACAAAATCATCCATTCATTCAGTGCTTTGTTTTATAGACATAATACATGGTCATTAGAAAGCAGGGTGTGGGGGAAGAAAAATGTCCCGGTTTTGTTATATCAAAGTGTCCCTGAAAACCATAGCCACATGCACATCAAGATGTATGCCCCTGTTGCCGTGACCACCTTGTGTTGCCTTGAACTGTGAAAAAAGTCAAGGAATGATTGAGTGGTTTTTTTTCCTGGTCATGTATTGTTCCTGAGTTTAGTCTCAGTCTGGCTCCTAAATAGAATAATCAATGCCATTATCTCTTCCTCCCTTATCTAAATCACATCACGATTCTACAGTAGATCAATAGTTACAACAAAGAAGGCCAGTGCTTTAATTCCATAGGGACTCATTACTCTGCTGCCTAAGATCTAGATATAGATTCTCTGTGAGGTTATCTAGTGTTCCATAGTAGTTAACAACAACTGTCAGTTATTAATACTGCACTGCGACCTCACCTTTACAGTACCACTACTGATAACAGGACATGTCTATAACAAAATGAGTCTGTGTTTTCTTTCTTAGTTCTTTTATTTCTTACTTCCATTCTCTAGTTCCATTCTAAAGTGGTGTTTCAAAGCATTTGAAGCATTTGGGGCTTCATTGAAATTCTTACCAAGTGCAGGTTTGTCTTTAAACAGACTAACATCTGCTGCAGCATTACAAAGACTAATTAAAATAAATTCAGATCCTAAATTAGTCTTTTCAGTAACATTTATTACACAAGCCACTGGGTGATAAAGTATATAATATGGTTAAGCTGAAGAGAAAAGTGGTGTTTTGATTGTTCTTTTCCAGCCAATCCAAAAAAAGGGTGTGGGGGAAGCTAGCATTTGCAAACCAGCATCTTTCGGCTATAAATTCCACACCGTTTTTCTCAGTTGCAATAGTTTGGGGGAGGAAATAAAAGCTTTTGTGGAAAAGAGCCTGTTCTTCCCATCAACATGGACAGCTCTCTTAATCCTTCTTGTCAAAAAATAGACAACCAATTTGCAAGGCCTAGGTAAATGCTATGACAGATAATTCACATGTCAAGTCATCAAATTCTCAGAGGAGTGATTACCCTTGCCAGTCACTTCACCTTATAGAATGCTCTGCTGCAATATTGAAAACTACACGTTCCCCTATAAACTGTGGCTATGAGTAGGTGTCCCTCTGAAACCTGTGTCTGAGTGTAGGATAACAAAGGAGAGCACATTATTATGAGCTAATTAAAAAGGGGAAACCAAGTGGATAGTTTTATGTTCATACAGAATGTTGACAGTTGCCATGTCAGGCTTTCCATTTTAGCATATTTCTAGCACTCAGCCACTGACGGGATGGACCCTTTCCCCTTATTATGAAATAGAAGATAGCGTAAAAGCACATAAATGATGTCACCACTATTTCTGACCAATGAAATAAGTGAGAGGAAATTACTGCAGGAGAGCATTTATGAGCCTAATAGCAGACCTTACAATACTTCCTATTTCGGACAGTCCCTGCTTGGGTGCTGAATGATCCCACTGTGCCTCCTGCAGGGAGCCCAAGGCCCTCTTTCAGAAGAGAGAGATGAAAAGACTGGTATTCAAGCCTCTGACACCTCTTTTTTGGTTGCTTCCCGAGAAAAAAACATGTGAGAGGACAATGTGGAGATGATGGGATGACAAGAAACTAAGTGGAATGAGCAGGAGAGCTTCTGTCCCCTTTGGAAGGTGTATGCACACACATAAGTGTGTGAGGAGATGGAGCTGGCCCTGGAGGGCAGGGCTTGTCCCTACTTGGCTACTTGAAGGGTATTTTCAGACGTTACGAGATCACGCTCAACCACAGACAATCCCCTGTGGTGGGGAATGGTCCCGTAACATCTGTTTGATCCCCGCCAGATGTTCACCACAGTGAACCACCGACGAGGATCAAAATAACCACGCTTTCGAGGATGGTCCGGGGACCATCTCCGAAAGCGTGGTCAAAGTGATTCCTGCTGGGAGTGAACACCTGGCGGGAATCACTTTGGGTGTTTTCAGACATTACGGGCGGCCGGTTCACCACAGTGGATTCCCAGTGGGGGTGAACAAAACAACCACCCCCCGGGGCAAATAAAAGCCCCGAACAGACGGGACGGGATGGGATCGGGACTACGGCCGGGAATCGGGCCGCCAGATCACGGACTGGGGCAGTGCAACAGACGTGACGCCGATTCCTAGACGTGGTCAAAACACCCAGAACCCACCGGGCAGGGGCGGGACACAGACATGGCCGCCTGAGGGCAAACGAAGCCAAAAGGCACAAAAGGGAACGCCCACACAAAGGAAACGGGAAGGGAGGGGGGATAGGGAGAAGAGTCGCACAGGTACCACACACCGCAGGCACACAGCCAGCGGAGGCACAGCGGAACACACAGCACGAGCACACGCCCAGGCACACACACACACACACACACACACACGCACACACAAGGGAAAGGAAGGGAAGGGGGACACGGGTGACCGGACAACACACAAGGCACAACGGGAGCAAGGGGGAAGGGACTGAGACAGGGAGGGGGGGGGGGAAACCTGCAATGTGCTAGGCCAGGTGGAAACCCCCCCAGCAGAACTGTCCGCACGGGCACCCCCACAGCAACACAGGCAGTCCCAGGAGCTCGGGTCCAAGGCACAGCAGGGGCCTGCAATGCACAGGGAGCCGCCTGGGAAGGATCCAGGAGGCACTCGGAGACCCCTCCACCACTGAGGGGCAGGTGTTGGCCAGGCAGGACAGCCAGTGCAGCGCTGCAGGTCCAAGGACGCACACACACCCCAGAGGAGGCACTGAGGGCCAGTCCGGGGGCTCCAGAACCCCCAGGTCACACAAGCGCACAGGAGAGGGGGGTGCGGGCAGCAGGTGGCAGCGCTGGCGGGTGGGGACAGGTCACTGGACACAGCCGGGTCGTTGAGGCCATGCAGAGCACCGCACCCAGGCACCAGGGAGGGCAACACCGGAGGGGAACCCCGGTTATGCAGGCTGACCGGGGGGTGGGGCCCGGAGGGGGCCCGGGGCCACAGGCAGGGGCAGCAGCACCCTGGGAAGCAGGCGACACTTCGACAAGGCAGGCACATCAGGGAGGGAGCAGCTAGCGGAGACAGGCTAGACAGGGGCAGGAGCCCACACGGGGGCAAGACACTGGGGGTCCGGGAGGAACACCGGGACTCACAGGCCGGTGCTGGGGACCACCGCGGGCCCCGGGGAAGGGTGCCCCGCTTGGTGAACCAGGTGGAGCCAATGGATCAAGCCCTGGTGGTACCCCACCACGGACATGTAGTGGGCTATCAGGTAGTAGGCCTCGAAGGGGTCCTGCAGGAACAGCCCCAACTGCACATCCGACCAGGACCACACCCCCAGCAGGGCCAACAGCTCCACCATGGAAGGCTCCACCACACAGCAGGCAGCAGAAGGGGGCCAAGGAAGCTGTTCCAGATCCAGCAGCTGGTGGTACACTGCCCCACGGGTGCGCTGGTACCCATGCGCCCCGTGAACACAGGCAGAGTAGGACACGGCCAAGGCAGGGCCCCCCTCAGCAAGGCACACCGTGAAGGCGCCCAGGCCGCACACACTCAGCGCAGACATGGTCTCAGCTCTGGACCAGGGCACATGAGTACACCGCTTATCCGGGAGGCGCCCATTGGGGAAGCGAACAAGGCCCAGGGTGTCCGCATGCAGCCGGCAATCACGAGCGCTCGCCTTATAGCCGAAGTAGCGAAGTCCAGAGTTCAAGCTCGCAAAGGCACCGATACGGCTGGCAGGGCTGCCCAGGAGCATCTGCACGGCCGGGGTATGCCACAGGTCGCACAGAGACATGGTCTCGCGGAAGGTTCAGATATGGGGGGCCCCATGGGGGCCGGGAAGCAGGAGCCCGGTGGACGGACAACCAGCCATGGTCCAGAGAGACAGGGAGAATAACACCAAGGACAGGGGGCCCCACATACCCTCACGGTCCAGGGGGGGGGACCCCGGTCAGTCACAGGGACGGGACAACAGGCCACAGGCAGCAACAGTGTTGCAGAACGGAGCGAGGCATGGGGTGCGGACCCAGCACAGCTGCATAACACAATAGCACACACAGTCCAGCTAATCGGACCTCCAAGTTGTAGCAAATGGGGGGTGGGGGTGGGGGTGATGCCTGATGGAATGCAGCTGCTCAGGGAGCGTGCAGACCCGCATGCCCGTGCAGGGGCGAGGCCCGGTGCGCTGCCTGCAGGTGTACCCAATTGCACGCAATCATACCCTGGCCCCCCATAGGGGTGAGCCTGGCTAGGGGCCCGCCCCTCGGCCAGCCCTGCCATCAGAGGCCCTGTATAACAGTTCATTTCCCCCCCTGGGGCCCCACCACCATGCAGCGGGAGAGGGCAGCCCCCTATTGGATGCACCTCACAGTCGCAGCCGAATGAGTCCACGATTACACAGAGCAGCTGCGCCTCCTTACCGCGGAGGTGCACCTGGCCGTCTGGCTGCAGGTTTCCCTGGTCTGGAGAGCTGCAAGGGCCCGCAGGGCACACCACGGGCGCAGGAGAACCCGTGCTCGCCTCAGGGCACAGAGGGTCTCCGGGGAAGATTGGCAGGCTGTGAGCCGGAGCCGGACCTGGCCCGCAGCACTCCACGAGGCTGCCAGGCACCTCCTGTGGGCAAGGGAGATCATGCGGCGGGCAGTCCTGCTCGCTATGCCCATTGACAGACGTCTATGGGTCGCAGAGCGCCCACAGATGTGGTGGGCTAGGGCGCTGGCCCAGTGGGAAGAGCCAGCATGGAGGGCCCACTTCAGGATGGACAAGCGCACCCTGCTCCGCCTAGCGGAGCTCCTTACACCCTGACTGGAGCATCAGCACTCCTCCATGTGGACCCCCATTCCCATGGTCCAGCAGGTGGCAATAGGGGTCTGGGCCCTAGCAATGCTCGACTCCTGCCGGTCTGTGTCCCAGTACTTCGGGGTAGGGCTCAGCACTGTCGCCTGTATCCTCCGGGATGTGTGCGAGGTGGTGGAGGGCATGCTCCTGGACAGAACGATCCAGCTGGTGGACCAGGGGGCCATGATGGCAGGATTTGCGGCCGGAGGCTTCCCCAACTGCATGGGAGCCGTGGACGGTACCTACATAGAGATACTCCGCCCCTCCTCCGGGGAGATGCTAGAGTATGTGAACAGGCACGGGTATTACTCCCTGCAGCTGCAGGGGGTGGTGGATCACCGGGGCCAGTTCATAGACATCTACAAAGGAAACTAAAGCCGCAGTCACGATGCCAGGATCATGACCATCTCCCTCTTCTATGCCCAGATGTTCCGGGGGGACTTGGCTGGCATGGGCATGAGCTGGATCGGGGGGGTCCCGATGCCCCCCTGTATCCTGAGGGACCCTGCCTACCCCCTGACCCGGTGGTTGATGAAGGTCTACCCTGTACCGCGGACCCCTGAGGAGGTGCTATACAATACCCGCCTGTGCTCCAGCCGGACCGTGGTAGAGCGTGCCTTCGGGGCCCTCAAGCAGTGCTGGAGGAGTGTTGCTGGCCAGCTTGATTACACCGTGGTGACCTCGGCCCTGGTGATCGGTGCCTGTTTTGTGCTCCACAATGTATGCGAGACAGAGGGGGCAGCCCTGGAGTACCCCGAGCCCCACCGGGACCCCGGTCCAGTGCCCCTGTACGTGAACGCCGAGAACCCCAGGGAGTTCCATTACGCAAAGCAGATCTGGGACGCCCAGCGAGGCATATCGCCTGGGGGGCCCAGGTGTGAGGGCTTCCCCCCAGGCCCACCCTCTGGGGTACCTTGGCCATGCCCCTGCACGGTTGCCCTCCCCCACCCACAAATGGGCCCGGAAGCCATAATTAGTGCAAGCACCGTTTATTTCACCCACGTGTACATATCCACTCTGACCCTCCACCCAGGTTGTGCCCTGTCCCCTACAGTGCCCCCATCACACTGCCCTCCCATCCCTTCCCCCAATCCCCCTCGTTTCCTTGGTCGTCCCCGTGAGCGCCTGGTGGGGGCCATGGAGCCCTGTGAGCTTTCCTCCCCCCCTGCTGTCCGTGTTCCCTGCAGTGTCCTGTGCCGCCTCCTGGTCTGGCAGGGGGGCCGCCAGTGGGGGGGAGGGGTGGGCTGGGCTGGGACCCGGGGTGACCCCCTGGGAGGCTGCACTCTCCGGAGCGCAGGGGGCACCGGGAGGCGGATGCACGGCCCCTGAGGGCGTGGGGGCGGCTGGGGCACCTGGGCGGAGGGTGGGGCCGCCGAAGGTCCCGGCATTGGGACCTGGGCAGGCAGGGTGCCCGGGGGTACACCTGCCATCACATAGGCACACATCGTGCCAGCGTGCAGGAGCAGGGACGTCCCAATATCGTGGAACCTATCCATCTTAGCTAAGTGCTCCCGCACCATGCCTGTGATGGCCTGCTCCAGCCTCCTGAGCGCCTCCACTTGCCTGCTGTGTTCCTGGCACTCCCGCCTCTGCTCCAGGTGCACCTCGGCCTGGAGCCTCCTGTCCCTCATCTCCGCCCGCTCCAGGGACTGCTCGATGGCCACCTCCATCCGGTCCACAGCCGTTATCATTCTCTCCCCCTGTTCCGCCGAGGTCTGGACGATCTCCTCTGCCTGTTCCTCCACCTGCGGACCCGTGCCCGGTACTCCCTCATGCGCTGCGGCCATGGGCCCTGGGGACGCTGGTTGCTGGTGTTGCCCTGTTGGTACGGGAGGGTGAGTCCAATCCTGCACCTCCTCCAATCTCAGCACGGCCCCCTGCTCCCCCTCCTCCGCCTGCACTCCCTCCACCGCTGCCCCTTCCTACTCCTCCTCCTCCACCGTCGCTTTCTCTCCCGCCGCTCTCTTCCGCCTCCCTCCTCGCTCCATCCAGCCACGCTTGCCTACTGCAGATTTCCCTTGAAATCTCCCTCTGGTGGTTGTGTTGTTGCTGGTTGCCTGGCAGCGACACTGCGTGCATTGTCCATGGCTGGGGATCATTTCCTTTGGTTCCATCGGGTGATTGGTGTCCAGACGTTACTTTTTGTTGGTTCCCAGTGGGGATCTCTTTGACCACGCTTCCCGGGGTATTCCCCCGGGTAGCCTGGGAAGCGTGGTTCAAATTGACCCAATGTGGGTATTGAGCGTGGTGAACATCTGGTGGGCGCTGAACAGACGTTCAGGGCTCTTTGGCCCCACCACGGAATTGAGCGTGGTTCACTGTGGTTGAGTGTGATCTCGTAACGTCTGAGAATACCCTCAGTGCCCCCAACAGACGTGACGTTACCACGCTCAACCACAGCGGAATTCACCGTGGTTGAGCATGGTAACGTCACGTCTGGCCCCTGACCATGGCCCGGAATTGGTGGCCATGCTCACCGCCGATTCCGGGCCGTGGTCAATACCCCGGAGGGCGGGCGGCCTCGGAAGCGTGGGGGAGCGGGGCTGTGCGGCCGCACGTTACATCACGCAGCCCCGCCCCCTCCCCGATTCCTGGGTGGAATATGCTGGTTCGTCTGTTGACGGGCCGGTCTGATTCCGCCGGGGAATCATTTGGGTGATTCCGTGACTGGGCCAATAGGGCCCCTGTCATGTCTGAAATCACCTGAAATCTTAGGGGGTATGTAATTATGCAGACATTTCCATTTTAGTGGTAAGCTACAGAATCGGAACATAAAGTAATACTATTGGCTATTTACGCTCCCCCAGCAGCCCGCCCTCCTGGTGACAGGCGGGCACAGTGGCCAATCTGGCTGCTGCACCCAATTCAGTCCCGGGGTCTGGGCCATGGCCAGGAATTGGCAGCCATGGCCCAGAATCGCTACAGTCTGCCAATTCCGGGCCGTGGTTCAAATAACCACGCTTTCGGAGATGGTGCCCGGACCATCCTCGAAAGTGTGGTTATTTTGCTCACTGACGGTGGTTCACCATGGTGAACATCTGGTGGTGAGCAACCAGATGTTACGGGACCATTCGCCACACCAGGGGATTGTCCGTGTTGAGCGTGATCTCGTAACGTCTGAAAATACCCTTTGTATGTGTTAACAACCATCTGTCACTGTCTTCGTTTTACTATTGCAGTTATTATTGGGTATTTTCAGACATTACGCTGGACCGATTCACCACAGTGAATCCCCGGTGGGGGTGAATGAAATAACCACCCCCTGTGGTCAAAAAATGGCCCAAATAGATGTGCTGGCTGATCCCGGCGGGGAATTGGGGAGGGAGCGAGGCGCAACATGTGGCCACAGCGCTCAGCCACTTTGACCACGGCCCGGAATCCCGCTAGGGATTCCGGGCCATGATCGCCGACCAGATGTTACTTTTTATTGCTTCCCGCCGGGAATCACTTTGACCACACTTTTGGAGCTCGGCCCGCGGGGAGCCCGGGAAGCGTGGTTGAAATTAACCTCATGTGGGAATCGACCGTGGTGAACATCTGGTGGCCGCCAAACAGACGTTCAGGGCGCCTTGGCCCCGCAGCGAAATTGACCGTGGTTCACTGGTTGACTGTGCTCTCGTAACATCTGAAAATACCCACTGTTAGAGACCAGGAAGGGCCCAAAGCATACAGCTCTTCCCTTTAAGTCAAAGTATGATTGTTAGCCAACATAAGCCATATATCTGTGCCATATAAAACTGAGGCACTGCATGAACTGTATTTTCTTAATCTTTGCCAAGACAGTACTTAATCTTTGCTAATGGTACTGGAGTTTGGAATCAATTCTTCAGTTTTATACAGCATAAGCCCACATAAGTATACAATGCATGGGGCTACTGTCAACTCCTCCTGTGTCATTAAAAAGTAAAGTATAATGAGAAAACAGGAAAGATGGACAGCAGAGGTATGCTGAAGAGATGTTAACACTTTGGTGATTAATGGCCATTTATAAAATCCACCATATATAAAATGAAAGCTATCTGAGTTAAAAGAAAAGGTTACTGCCAATGGTAGTGCTTTTATCATTAATTCCTGCCTCCTCACCCCATTGCTCCATAATTATAACTGAACGTTGACCAGTGGGCTGATATTAGGTAGCAGTAGCCAGTTTTGGCATGCTAACACCTCTTCCTTCTCTACCAGCCCAATGTGTTTTGCCAATCCTGATGGGTTGAAGTGGAGGGAAAGAGAGAAGTTTCAATTTAAGTCTGTTTTCCACTCTGTTCCTGGGGTGAAAGCCATTATAGGGAAGTTACAGAGCACAACAGGAAGAAATACCATAACTAGGAGTAATGGGATAAAATTAAGCAAAGGGGAAATGTAGACCATTTCCTGACAGTGTGATCTATCAGAGTGCAGACTAGACAAGTCTCCCAAGAGAAGTGGTAGGAGTCCAAGTACTTGAGTCAGTTAAAACTTTCAGTTAAAACTTGCATTTAAAACCTTAAAGCTCTCAAGAATATACTTTAGGGAAATATCTAGGGAAATATCTCCCATTGGTAACAGTGAGGAAAAAATTACTTAATACGTCTATCTCTAGTAACTATGATACAAGCTAACTGATTTGAATTCACTAACTTGAAATTTTCTCACAGTTTTTAATCATATCACATTAACAGCGGTTTATTCTTCTTTTAAAAAAGCAAAACCCACAAAACAACCAAAGAGAGAACCTCTAACTTTTTAATGGTATCACTCAGCATGCAAATGCAAGCTCCTTTAATTTCCTGACCCACCTTTTTTAATTTGTTGAAAAATATATGCTGTAGGAGAGGTCTGACCTGGAGCATATTCATTCACAAAAATCCAAAGTTAATGTGAGTTAAGGCTGCTTACCATTGGAGTTAGGGTTGCTTGCCATTGAACATTGGTGTTCAAACACCAATGGAAATCCTGGAAATATAGACACTAAGGTGAAAAGAGTCCTTTGTCCCTTCTCCTAGCTCCATCCTTCAATACAATTCTCTACCTTCCTTCACTAATTCATGGTCTTCGTATACCATAAGATGCACACACTCAAAAAACTAAAGTCAGGATCTTTGCACAACAATACAGCTAATTAGGTGAACCTAGAGAATGAATTTGAAGAATAAAAGATTGGGGATTTTACAATCATAGAATCAGAGAGTTGGAAGGTACCTAAGAGGTCATCTGTTTCAACCCCTTGCTCAGTGCAGGAAATCCATAGCTACAGCATCCCCGACAGGTAGCAGTGTAGCCTCTGTTTGAAAACCTCCAGGAAGGAGAGAGCCCACCACCTACCTAGCCAATTTGTTCCACTGTCGAACAGCTCTTACTCTTAGGAAGTTCATCCTAATGTTTAGCTGAAATCTGCTTTCTTGTAATTTGAACCCATTATTTCTAATCTTGCCTTCAGGGGCAAGAGAGAACAAGTCTTTGCCATCCTCTCTGCGATAGCCCTTCAGGTAGTGAAAGACTACTATCATGTCTCCCCTTAGTCTTCTCTTCTCTAGGCTAAATGTACCCAGCTCCTTCTACCTTTCCACATAAGACTTGATTTCCAGTAGGGATGGGCAAACAGATCGCGGTTCGGATTCGGACGTTCTGTTCGGCTGCGTTCGGTTCATCCGTTCGGTTTGTTCGTTCGGTTCGAATTTGTTCGGTTCGTTCGTTCGGTTCGTTCGCCAAGTTCGGGTTCGGATGTTCGGTTTGTTCGTCCGAACAGGCTGTTCGGTTCGGTCATTCGGCCGTTCGGGAAGTGTTGTTATGTTTTTTGTGGGTTTTTTATATGTTTTTGGGGGGTTTTATTGGGTTTTCTTTTGTTCTTTATTTGGTTTTTTGGTTTTTATATGGTTTTTAAAAAAAAAATTTAATCTAATATTATATATATCTGTCTACACTAAATCTAACTGCTATTAACTATTCTAAATGCTATGAAGTAAACGGATTATCTAATAAGTACACAAACCTACTCCTACAAACACTAAAACTAAATCACTAAGGCTATCTCAATCACTAAGGTAACTCCTACAACTGTCTTCATCTATCTATCTATCCCCCCCATTCCATATCCATATCCATATATATATATATATGTATCCATATATATATATGGATATGGATATATATGGATATATATACATCCATATATCCATATATATGGATATATATATGGATATATATACATCCAATATATATGGGATGGGGGGGAGAAATCTTCACAAATAGAAGAGGAGTCTGTAGTGAAATACATACATTACATACTCAATGAGTCTGTACAGTGCATAACACAAGGTTTCAGTTTATGGTTTAAGTTTCATTTCATTACAAAAGTGAAATGAAACTTAAAGCAATCTAAAAATCCTACTCAACACCTGCTGTTCAGGAACAGTGACTAGCTCAGAAGGTGTTGGGAAGTGGGGAGGCAGATAATTAGTTTCGTTTCTTGCAAGCCTCTCCACCCCTGGTGCCTGGAAGTCTGCTCCTCAGTGACTGACACCTCCCTGTAATGTTTGACCTTCCAGTGAACCTTTTTTTGCCACCCGAACTCATCCGAACGCCATCCGAACTGACCGAACAGTTCGGCCATTTCGGTGTTCGGTTTGTTCGGTATGTTTGGGTTCGGGTTCGAGTTCGGTCATCCGAACAGTTTGAGTTCGGGCCGAACTCCGAACTTCTGAACCGCGTTCACCCATCCCTAATTTCCAGACCTCTGACCATCTTTGTAGCCCTCCTCTTAACCCATTCCAATTTGTTGAGGCCCTTCTTAAAAGTGCTGTGCTGAGAACTGGACACCGTACTCCAGATGAGGTCTGAACAGCGTGGAATACAGATTAGTTCCAAGATGGTTCTTCATGTATAAGAGACATCATAAAGGAAGCACAGAAGATGTTTGTGTAAGAGACTCTGCTTTCAAAAGTGTGGATGAGATTGGCATATTTGAAAGAGTAGAGAACAAGGTGATGTGGTAACAGACAAGAGCAGACAAGTAGGGAAAGACTGGTGCAGGGCTGGCCCTACTGCGGGGCGGTTCGTGGCGACCGCCCTGGGCCCCGCTCCTGGGGGGCCCCCACACTTGGGGTCCCCAGCTCCCGGCCTGACAGTGGCCAGGAGCTGGGGACCCCAAGCGCAGGGACCCTGGACAGCTCTGACTGACAGGCAGTGGAGGGGGCCAGCAGGAGTGAGGGAGAGGTAGAGGCCCCGCCTCTCCCACACTCCGTGCCCTCCCCCACTGCCTGTTACAGTCTCGGCATGGGGAAATGAGGGAGAGAGAGGCAGAGGCCCTCATTTCTCCCTCATTTCCCCTGGTCGAGGGACTCACAGGTAAGGGGAGCACCCATGGAGTGAGGGAGAGGCGGGGCCTCTGCTTCTCCCACAATTCCGCTGGAAGTGAGGGAGAAGGCAGAGGCCTCGCCTCTCACGCTGCTGGCCCCCTCCACTGCCTGTCTGTTTCAGCAAGGGGAAATGAGGGAGAGGCGGGGCCTCTGCCTCTCTCTCCCTCATTTGCCCTGGCCGAGACTGTGACAGGCAGCGAGGGACGGGGGGAACGGAAGTTCCGGTGGCGGTGGGTAATGCAGCGGTAGATTTAATCTGCTGCTGCGGCACCCGCCCCGCCTAAAGCTCCGAGCCTGGCCCAGGGCCCAGGCCAGAGGTGGTGGTGGTGGCGGTGGAGGTGATGGCAGCGGCAGCAGCAGCGACAGCGGATCAGGTAAGTGATCCGAATGGGCGCTCAGGCTTGGGGATGGGAGGAGGGGAGTGCCCCTCCACCCATCCCCGAGCTCAGGCCCGGATAGTGCACAGCCCCTGGGCCAGGGAGCGCCCCCTGAGCTGGGGAGTGCCCCTAGGCCCGCCGGCAGAAGATAGGGGCCCCATATTTGTTCCCCACCCTGGGCCCTGCTTACGCTAAAGCTGGCCCTGGACTGGTGAGACATTCTGAAGGTGAGGACAAGAAATTTGAGCATCATAAGGTTTTTAAAAAGGGTGGGGGGGTTATATGGTCCGAGAATTGGATGGAAATGGATGTCTCATTTTATATAGGCTAGAGGGGCCATGATGAGAATGAGCACAGGACTGGGCAAATGTTCTGGCTCTGTTGATGGAGAGAAAAGGACAGAGCTTCAAGAGCCATGCTAAACACTCCCTTTTGGAACTAAAATTTGCTGTTTTCAGTAAGAAGCGTGTATCGCAAGACACTCTCAGTTTAAAGCTATGGCTGGATTTTTGGCTTTTGCACCTTGAAATCTCTTGAACACTGAATTTCATTAGAACCACTTTAGCAGATTCATTGTATGGTATCGGAGTGTCACATGCTACTTCACAGCTGTTATTTCAGATTAAACTATAGGCTGCAGAGAGTGAAAGTGGCATGCATTTTCTCTCTCACTTGATGAAATTACATCTCCTAACAGTCGTTTGTGGAGCAACACTGCTTGCATAACAATCAAGCAGATCTGATATTTTAGGTGCTGATGTCAAAATTTGTTATACTGCAGACTTGCTGACTTAAAAAAATGTAGAGAGAGAATGATTGCTGGCAGACAGTGCATTCAAGAGGACCTAAGGGTATATAATCTATTACGAGGACCTTAAGAGCTTCTAATGACCTGTAATTCTCAGGAGGTTTGTTTCCCTGTGCTGTGGCCTTTTCATTTATTTTTAGCAAAGTTGATTTGCATTTTTTATCTTGTTCTTGAATTAGGAAAGGAACTACATATTTTTTTCTTTCCCTGAAAGAAATTTTAAATTAATAGTTGCATTTATAAAATGTGCAGATCATTCATCCCTATGAGCAGAATGTGCAAAAATACAGCACCACAGTTAAATAAAGCATCACAGACTAATCCAATGTTAATTAAAGGACTCAGACAAGAATGTAATCAAAGCAAAGACATTAATAAAATTCCTACTCAAAGACCTCCAGCTTCTCTGACTCAGCCGTCACATTAAAACCTGTGTAAATAACAGGGCCTTACACCATGCCCTAAAGGGCAGCAGGCTTTGCATCTGTCTAATGAGTTAGGAGAGCTAAAGTTAACAGCTCTCTATACCAAGGTCTTCCTGTCACCAACACTTTGATATTCACATCTTGAAAGTCAGATTGGAAACTCATCTCGGTCACGATCAGGAAAACCAATAAATATCTGGTATGTTCTTGGCATGTTGGCATAAGGATTTTGCTAGCTTATACATTGAATACAGTACAGAGAATTAAATATTCTGTTTGAAAGAGATGGCATTTATTGCTACAAAGATCTCTCTCAGAGAACTCTGTACATTACAGAACGTTGAATTTTATGTTCGCATCTGTCATGTGCATAACCTTTAAGGGACCGATACAAGGTCTGCGTGCTGGGTGTGTGTACTGCGTGTGCGCATCTGGAATGAGTGTGTGCACACACAGTACACACCGAGTATGTGCAATGCACATGCTGGATACCCACTTTTTATTTCATTCAAATACTTCCATGTGCCAAAAAGGGAGTGTTTGGATGAAACCGCAAAAAGTGGCAACCCTGTGACAGTGTGTGTTTTCAGATGAGCTACTACCCCACATGACCATGCAGGAGCCATGGAACCAACTGTCTGTGTGAAGGTGGAGCGGCCAGATGCACGCTGCTCCCATGACCCTTGGAGCACCCGCTCATGGCCATGCACAGAGCACTGCTGGGAAATCCAGAGTGCTCTGTGCAGGGCAAGCCAAATAGCTCCGTGACAACAGGTGGCTGCGGTGCCCTTGCCCACCGTGTGAACAGCAGCAGCCAGCCATACCAGCAAACAGGTCCACCACTCATAGGCACTGTGGGCGAGAGAAGCTGCTGTAGCAAGACACAAGAACTGGTCAGGAGCACCCGGGTTCCCCAGTGCTTGTGCCGGGGACATGTCACTTGCAAAGACCAGACCAGCACATTCCCTCCTCCCTCATGGTCCATGGCGGGGGGAGTGCGTAGGGGCTGCCTTTGTGCCATGCTCGGAGCTGCCAGATTGAATCCCACCATCCTGCATAGATGCTGCCACAGACACACATACACACACACACCCCCGCCAATCTCCTTGCTTGTTTAAAGCATCTGTATTATTAATTATTATTATTATTATTTATTTTATTTATTCAACTTGTATGCCACCCTATCCAAAAGTTGGCTCAGGGAGGGAGGCTTACAACAATTGAAAAAAAACCCACAATATACATCAAATACATATAAAATAATTCCCAGCCCCCCTGAAATCCACCCTTAATCTTTAATTTATCCCCAAGCAGTTTATAATAATTGAAACAATAAAATTCAGCACTTGATCTTAGCTCGTATTAATCCTACTCTTCCCCAGACCCATCCCTAATCCTTAATTCACCACCCTCTCAATAGGGTTGCCACCTGTGGTGGTTTTTTACTTGACACTCCCATAGGCTAAAATGGACGTTTTGGGTAAAAAAACAACCGAAGATGGCAACCCTATCCCTCAAGCACCAAAGCCTCTCCACTCTTCCCATCCTACCCATTCCCCACTCTCTTGCTTCTCACACAAGGGAGATCCCATTGCCCAGGCACTCCCCTGTCTCTCACCCGAGAGAGCACGCCCTCTCAGAGAGTTCATTGCTGTATTCTACATCCCCACCAAACCCATTTGCACCGCAAATTCCCCAACTATTTTAAATATTAACAGAGTCTCCTGTTCTCGAATCCCACAACAATCAAATCCAATGACACGCACAATGAGTACACAACTTAATCAGGACCTAAATGTTTTGTTTACTTGTATTTATTTCTTTAATGAAGCCCGGTAAGATTTCAGGCAAGTCTGACAGTCATGCTACGTTTGCGTTGTGGCAAGTAGTTGCCATGCCCTGTATTTTAAACAGAAATATTTATTTATTTTAAATAGAAATGTAGCTTAATAAAATAAATGCTCCATCAACTTGGAAGGAAACGTTTGAGTCTACAGTGGGTAAACCCAGAAATATTCTTGCTCAAAAAAATCTAATTTGAGGTCAAATTAGAATGCATTTTTAAAGGATGGTATCGGTCATCTTAAAATTCCAGTCATGCAAGTTGCACGTGTACTACGGTAGCACCTAAGGACTCGACCATGGGCTCTATTGTGCTAGGCCAATGGTTCTCAAACTTTTTACCTGCATGAACCCATTTTGAGATGTAGCCATAATCTTGTGGCCCCAGACAGCAACAAAGACGTGTAGATTATATCCAACATCAGTTAGAAACGTGTTCTCATCCACTGATAGAGTGATCCCACTTTGAATCCTGACCCACAGTTTGGAAACCTACCTTTGTACTAGGAGCTGTGCACACATGTAGTCTAAATATAGCCCTCACCCCAAGTGTCATACAATCCAATTGTAAGGTAAAAGTTCTTTAAAAATGCGTTTTTCTTCTCTAAAATAAAAATGTTTTGCGTACAGTGTATCTTAGGCTGAAACAGGCAAAACTAGATTAGCATAGCTATTGCTTAACAGTACATGTTTTCCATAATATTACTCACGAGCTGATTCCCAAGACGGACAGATGAGAGCATGTGAGAACAATACTGATTACACCAGTGGTAATGGCATCTGATACACAGAAAAGATCAGTAGATTCAGATCATTGTCAGTTCATGCCTTCTAAGGCAGTAATCTTTCAATGCAGGATTTGCCATACAGATTTTAAAAAGCAGGTGGTAGCCAGCAACATGCTCTATGAAAGACCTTAAAATCTCTTCATGGTTTCTAGCTATAATGTAGCAACATGATTCAGTGTAGTCTATTCAGTTGATTCATTGAATGTGTAAACTTACTCAGTGCCCAAAATACCATTAAGTGGTTAAAAAACACAAAAAAACACCTAATCCTGTGCAAACTGTACATGTAAAAAAGCGGAGACATGAACCTGGACCGTGAATATTTGTGTTCAGCGAAACTTCAACAAAGAATATCAGCTCAGAGAAACTGCATCATCTCCTCTTTTCATAGATTTGTGCTGTTTCCATGAAGTTGTGTTTCACAGGAAGT
Source organism: Sphenodon punctatus (assembly GCA_003113815.1). Classification (NCBI taxonomy): domain Eukaryota; kingdom Metazoa; phylum Chordata; class Lepidosauria; order Sphenodontia; family Sphenodontidae; genus Sphenodon; species Sphenodon punctatus. Next base: position 9,175,601 of record QEPC01001533.1, read on the forward strand.
GATTATAACAAGATTGTGACTTTACCAGTAGGTGGTAGGCTGTTAGCTGTTAGAAATATATTTAGCAAAAGCAGCACAGAACAGAAACAATATATATATATATAGAAAAGAAGAATAGCGATGAAATTTATTGAATGTTTAGAGCGCAGGAATATTTTAAGCAACACATTTCCAATAATTGGTTCAGAGGGGCAATCAAACCTCTAGATGTAGTCTATTCTGAATTCCTGGCAGGGAACAAATATCTGCAGCATACCCACTGCAGTAAGAAATAGATTAAGATGGATTTGAAGATGGATTTTCAACCCTCCTTTTGACTAATAAGTAAACTGAAAGAAAATTTAGCTGTCCAAAGAAGGAGTTTGTTTTTATTTTTGTTTCTAGCTGAAAGCTTGTCACCACTCATTCATTGTTCCATAGTAATTCTTACCATATTTTCCCCCCTGCTTCTAGTACCCTACCTGTACAATATATATTTAATCCAGCTATTTGAACGTTAGCAATCTAGTTCTTTGTGTAACTGCAGTAGGTATCTATCTGGCCAAAACAGATAAATCAGATAGATTGATGCATAGCTTTGATACCTAAATAGTTTAGAAAGGTCCTTGTGATGACCATCTGACTTAGCAATAAAAGATTGCTGCCTGCATTTATATCAGGTGTTTATATAAAATTCTTCTTTTAAATATCTGAGTATCCATCAATCAACTTAGGTTAGCACAAGTCTTAGATTTATTCTAACAAAGTTACTTTCTTTTGTTGGCTCTCTTGTGCATGTTGGACTACATTTCCGAGCATGTTCCTAGAGCAAAGATGGCGGCCTACAATGCAGGATCAGGTAAGTGGTGTTTGATAGAGGAGTTACCACGTACCAAGTACCGTACCAATTCCTTGGTTTCTTGGTACTCGGTCGAGTAGAGTACCACAAATTCTCAGTAAAAACTGAGAAAAACAGAGTACCAAGTTTCAGCACAAATTAGTATGCTGTGTATGCAGTCACAAGAAGAGGCTTATGGTTGGTTATGGTTATACTCTTTGGAAGGAAACTTTTCAACCATATTGGGAAAACTTGTTCCATCCTCCAGATCATGAATTTTTTAAAAACACAATATTATATAAAATCACAATTCTGACTAATTTTATGATCACACATGTTTATGTGCTAATCCCATGTCCACAGGGTCATGGTCTAAAATAGAACTGGTTCTGAAGATGGCAAAGCTTATGGACTAGAGAGTGTGCTTACTGCATCAGTCCCAAATGGAAAAGATGGAGGCGCAGCGTGCAGCCAGACGAGCGCTGGCATAGCTATCAGGGTGCGGAGCGCGGTTGCACCCAGGACCCAGATTTGGAAGTTAACAGCTGGGGATGAGGTCCAGCAGGGAGCAGGCCGGCTGGTCAGGTGCACACAGAGAGTCAAAGCAGGGAGTGTACCGCCATCATCTCTGCCTGACTCCACTGCCCGGCAAGCTCTGTGCAGCTGGCACTCAAGGAGGACACTGCTTGCAGAGAGTGTGCTCAGCTGGCGGAGGTGCACACACACTGCCATTCCCAGTCCCTCCCAATTGTGCCTGGTCACATGCCACCACCCATGACTGCACAGTGGCAGCTGCTGCTGCTGCAAACTCCTGCTTCCCACATCCCCCTTGAGCTGGCATCCACCCAACCCACCCTCCTACAGCCCATCCTCTCCCCCTGCAGCCCCCACCTAACCCCACCTGCAAGCAACCCCATCTCCCCCCAGCCAACCCTCCTTCACCTAGCCCCACTCATATGCAGTAAGTAAGTTTATTGAAACACCAGCATTTGCCATGGTCTAATTTACAAAACATTTTAAAGAAAACATCATTTATAAAACTTCACTTTACAGAACTCCCATAGTTTAAAAAACGAAGTAAAATTATACGTATGCAAGCTGGGCCTCCACCCACTGCACCCCCATTTTCACCCAACCAGTCCTCCACCCCAGTCCTCCTTCGTTCATCTGAAACCCCACACTCCATCTTCCCCCACCTCCTCCTGTAACCCACTCTATTTCTCTTAGCCCCTCCCACCTAAATCCCCCTCACTTCAACTCCCCAGTTCCTCCCACCCATCTGCACCCTTAGCCCCTCCCACCTGTGCCCCACTCCAACTGCTCCAGCCCCTCCCACCCACCTGCACCCCACACTCCAACTCCCACCAGCCAACACTTTAGCACCCCCAACTTCTCACATCAGCAACCACCCAAGCAAGCCCTCCTGTTCCCCACCACCCATCTTCTGAATTCAAAGCCAAGGGGACACCAAGGTCACTTAGAGACACCCATCCCTCCCCCATTTATTTCTGTCCCCAGCCTCTCTGCTCCCTGGCTGGAAAGCTACAGTTGTTACTCTCCCCCCTTTTACTGTCTTTGGAAGAGCCTGAGTGGGACAGGAGGGAGCGAGAGGAAGTGACAGACAGAGTCTGGACCACGAGGACTTGGAGCAGTGGGTTCAGCCCAGCCAAAAACAAGGTAGGGGCTGGTACTAGCAGCCCACTCTGCCCCCCACTCAGCAAGTTAACATCAGGTCAGGAATTTCTAACTATTCTCTACACTGTGGTTTGTGTTTGATTATTTATTTATTTATTTTACTTCTCAGTCACCGGGGGGTGGGGGGCATAATTGTAACCTGAGACCGGGCCCTCCCCAGCCTTGCTATGCCAATGCAGACAAGACAGACTGGGGAGGCTACCACACCTTGGGTAGCCTTACTCTTTGAAGGGCAAACGAACCACATGATGCAGTGGCTTGGGTGCCTAAGGCCCGTCAGATGTTTTCTGCACCCCCGGGGCAGGGCGAGCAGCTGGCTGCTCTGCGACAAGTCCTCGGAAACATTCCAAGGATGCATCCTGGACCAGCCTTACCGCAACAGGTCCAAGGTCCAGCACAGGGTTTTAAGCAGCAGGTGCTGTTGCCAGCGCAGCCATATCACAACCAGGTCAGGATAGTGGGTGGGCTGGCGGAAGGTAGCTGGGTGGGGCAGGACTGGGTGTCCATGCAGGTGACCAGCACCTTGGGATGTTTGAAAGCGGCCCACCTGCTTGGTTTCCCCACAGCAGGGTGGAACGTCTGCCCTGCTCTCTGCAATGGCCCTGCAGTGTAAAAGCTGAAATTCCCAACACAGGGCATGTGGGAATCGGTCCTGGCCGGTGGCCAGACTTGTCTGGCTGCACCCAGTGTTTATAGATCCATTTAAAATTCGGTGAGTATTAACTCTCAGCCGCCCCCCCCCCCCCCCCCCAATCCTCCCCAGGGAATACCAAAATGTTGAGAGAGGTCAAAAAGGAGAGAATTTGGATCATTCTGATTGTGTTAGACTAGCCTTAATGACATGGTGTTTCTGGAGTGTGTTATTGAAATGGGAAAGCATTAAAGCATTGATTTAGGAAGTGGACTCTTGTGATTTTGTATCGAAATTTTAATAGAATTTTAAAAATATTTCTTTCCTATTAAGTTACTTCCTTTCTTCCAAAGGTAAATATTTATGCTGGTCAGTGAAATAGATTATTAACAAAAGCAGTGGAATACCCATAACTGATTTAAAAAACAAAACAAAAAAACCACACAATATGTTGGATAACTACCTATCATGGATGGTATAAGTATAATAAATCCTGTCTAGTGCAGAACTAGATGACCATTGAGGTTCCTGTGATTCTGTTTTCCTATTGTTTCCTAATGAGAGTAGAAGGCAAGAGCCTGAGATGTAAGCTGTTCCTTTTTTTTTCTTAAGAGATTTTTTCTCATGCGGAAAAATAAATAACATTAACCCAAAAAATTTAAAAGCACAGTACTTTTCATAAGAACCACTATGTGAAACTGGGTGTTTACGAGACACATCCACGTATGGGCCCCCACCATCCATGTGTCCAACTGCTCATATGACGGTGGTGTGTGAGGAAGCACGCTCCCGTGACCCATGCACTAGCTACCCAGGACCCTTCACAGAGCACTGCCAAAAAATCCAGAGTGCCCCATGTGAGTCAGGGTGGCCACTTCCATGGACAGGGCAGCCATGCCAGGTGCCACCAACGTGAAGCCCTCCCCATGCACTTCCCATGTGGGGGGTGGGGGAGCCTGCATTCGTTCCACTCAGCGACTGTAGGCCCTCCTCTCGCTGCTCTCATTTAACAACACCCTTTTAGAGAATGTTGCATTAGAACTCAAAAACACAATTTTAGAGCAGAGAAGAAAGTGGAATGGAGTGGGCATAAGCATGAAACAAATGTGGAAACACTGTAAGGTGAGAATGCCAGGCACATGGAGAGTCAGAAAAAGCTGATGGAAATGTCTTTGATGACTCCATATTTGGAAACAAAACTGCTGCAAACTAAGATTTTCATTCGGAACATAAGTACCTGTTATCAGCTCCCCCCTGCTGTGCAACTTCATTTATTAATGTTCTTTGCGGCCTGAAATATATTACCAAATTGGAAACTCTGCAGAACGCATTTTTGCGGACAATCTTGGGGGCACCTCGGGGAACTCCCCAGGTAGTTTTGAGGGCTGAGTCTTTTGTACCACCTCTGAGGGTTTATGCCACCTTGCGTTGGCTGAATTACTGGCTTTAAAAGATGCTTTTTCCCTGCCCCAGCAACACGTTGATTAATGAAGCAATCTTGGCTGGGGTTGGTAGTTGTTGGATTCAGGGAGGCAGATATGAGATCGCCAGGCTGGGGTTTGCTTGCTCAGACCTAGAAAGACTGGGCTGGGGGGCATGTAAGAAATTAGTCTATAGGTGGGTGTGGGATCAGGCCGCCCAAACAGAAAATGCTCTACGAGAGGCGCAAGAGGTGGCTCCCCAGTTTAATGCCCATTATCCCTTTTTTACCATCCAGAGACCCACCCATTATTATCTTTTCAATTGGCAAGAAGTTAATTGCCGTGTAGCATTTTTTAGGATGAGGGCCAATGTATTCCCCTCGGCAATGCTAGAGGGCCGGTATGCAAAGATCCCATGGGACCAGCGCATTTGTCGCATGTGTAGGCAGGGGAGGTGGATACCCCTTTTCATATAATTGTGCATTGTCCGGCTTTCGAGGGTCTTAGACTCAGGTATTTGGAGGGTTACCTTAAGGAGGGAGTCCCACCTAAAGGTGCTTTGACGAAATTATTAAATCCAATTGATTCTGAGCGATCTAGGGCTGTGGCCAAATTCTGTGGGGCCGTGCTCCGGATCAGAAATATGCTTGATGATTCTTAACATTCCTAGGAAGGTGGTACTAGGTAGTTGGGATATAGTGGTGGATGACTTGTTTTGGGGCGAGAAGCCCCTTATTTTTGATCTGGGAGTATTGCTTAGGTAACTCCCTTAGCATGTGTTAAGTATATTATATTTATTTTATTGTTTTAAATTTGTTATATGTATATATGTATATATGTTGTCGTTTTGTAAAAGCCGAGGCTGAACAATAAAAATGTCTGGTTCTGGTAATGTTCTTTGCATCGATAACTTGCTTACAATAAAAATATAATGGTGAGAAAATATGTACATAGGAATATAAATCTCCAGAGCAGTTTATGACAAGATTTCATTATGTGAAACAGCTGATCATTGTGTAGAATGGAATAGGGGGCGTGATCGAGAACAGAAGACAAGGAGGTTAGCTGCATCCGCCAAGTAGATGGAAGACTTTAAATTTCACCCCCTCAGCTGAATTCCATCCTTGTTTGCTAGTTTCAAATATGAAACAGCAATAAAGCATCCATCTACCCAACATCATTTTATGTTTACTTTCAATCACAGATCACAAAATGTTTGTTTTCAGGTTCACTCTGATTTGCCAGCTCTGTTATTGCCTATTGCTTTAGAGAAGTTGAAAGTCTGAAGACAAATTTCATTTCCTCTGGACTTCAAAGTTTGCTTCTTTATACTGAACATATATTTTCACTTGCTGTGCATTTCAGCCAAAGTGGCACTGGTTATCGGTGCTTGAGGAATAATTGAGCTAAAATAAATTGTTTGGACTAAACTCCAGAGAGAGAGAACTTTGACAAGATAGCACATTCCAAACTGAAATGACAAGTAAGTCACTGACGATGATGGATCTCCGGTGCACCTGTTGTTGCTTAAAAAGACCAATATGGGAGATGCAGACACATCTGAGATACTACAAATTCAGAGATTGGCATGCCTATCTTTCTACATTGTTGTTTATCCTTCGCTTTCTGAGGGCATGATTCTCTGACCCAAGGACAGTGCAACAAATGGCACTAGCACCAGCACTTCCTGTACCACACTGGTATTATGCCATTCTGCAGTACTTTTACACTGGCACCATAGATAGCACCAGAACTCCTCCTAAGTACTTTCTCCCATGCCAGCCCCAAGCTCAGCATTTGCATGTTTTAGGGTCCCTGAGATTCAAACACAGGTCTGCCACCCCTACCCAGGGAGCTATCCAGCAATTAGTTTGCACTGCAGCCTACAACCCTTGACCTTATGGACCAGCCCTTACTAGCTCTGACTGGACAATCCTGACCCCTGCCCTGTTTGATTGAGAATGTCAATATATACTTCCAGGATATCGCTGGTGCCTTGCCTTGTGTAACAGCACTTTACCAGACTGTTGCTCCTTGGTTCTTTGTTGTAAATTTCTTGTTCCTCTGACCCTGTGCTGGGCCTTGAGTCTAGCCTGTCTGCCAGCCCTGCCCCTAGCTCTCCTTTTCTGCCTTGATTCCTCACCCTAGACCCTACAGTGAACAGACTTTCTGGCTTCTGGCCTGCACTTTGGCCCTTGAAAAGGTGTCTGCGTCTGGCTGTGATGGTTTCTTGGACTGATCGATGCCCTTGATCTCCTGCTTGAATCTCAGCTGCAACTCAGCCTTTCCCCAATTCTGATCCAGGTATCCTTGGTCAAGGCCCTGATCCTAACAGTTACTCTTGATCTGTCCCTAAAACTGTATTATGGGACAGGGGATGGAGTGGGGCTTGGGGGGGTGTCAATGGGTTGTGCTGCAGAAAGCTGAAGTGGCACTAGTGACTTTGCTGAGGCTTTTTGCTGTTCTCTAGTCTGTGATTGGACTGACAGCCTGTACCCTTTTTGGCTTGGATAGTGATTCATCATCATGCCTTTCATGTTGCTGTAACATGACACAATCTAATTATTTCCAATGACATGTCACTATGGGTGATTTCAGAAGTGTCGCGCTCCAATTCACCACAGTGAATCCCACCCCGGTGTGAATGGATTCACCGCGGGCTGTGGTGACACGTGCGGTCCCAACAGAAGCGACAGGATTGTGATCACCTCCTGGGGGCAATCAGAGAGAACATGGGCCGGGGGAACACAACAGACATGCAATGGAGACATGCACCGCGGTTCAAGCCCCAGAATGCACCGCGGCTGGGGTCAATTCCTTCCACCGCAGCTGTGGGTTTCCGTTCAGAAGTTACTTTTCATTCACCCCTGCCATGGTAACCATTCACCACATTTCTGGACCTCCTCCCACCCCGACCTCACAAAGCGTGGTTAGCTTCACCTTGGGCTGCGTTTGACTGTGGTGAACATCTGGATGCGAGCAAACAGACATGCACGGCGCTTTCACCACCACCCGCTTTTGACTGAGGTTGACCGTGGTGGACAGTCACCACGTCACTTCTGAAATCACCCTATGTTTATGCTTCAAACGCAAGTGCATCTGCTGGTACTTCAAATGTATTGGATTGTTGAAACATGTTTGTAATAACTAATCCATACCTAGTAGTGAGCAGAATTACATTTTCCTTTTCAATGTTGTGAAGCTGAAGAACTTTTTTCCATTTTGTATAATGACAATCAACACTGGCATTGGAGTGACTGAGTAAAATTAATTTATCATAAGTTAATAATAGTGCTCAGGTCCTCATGGAGCTTCTTTATATGATCTGAACATGTTATAGTGGTTGCATAAACACTGATGATGGGTGTTTTTTTAATTATTATTATTATTATTATTTATTAGCATTTATATAGCACCAACGATATACCTGGTGCTTTACAAAGAATAAGATAGACATGTTCCCTGCCTGAGAGCTTACAATCTAAAGACGGGGAGGGGAGAGGGGACAGGGAAGGGGGAACAGAGGGAGAGACAAGGGATGCAACGTTGGGTATTTTCAGACGTGACGAGGTCACAGTGAACCACGGTCAATACCCACATGGGGCCACAGCGCCCAGAATGTCTGTTAGGTGGCCACCAGATGTTCACCACAGTCGATTCCCACATGGGGTCAATTTCAACCACACTTTTGGGGCTCCCCGCCAGACAATCCCGAAAAGCGTGCTCAAAGAGATCCCCAGCGGGAACCAACAAAAAGTCACGTCTGGCCAGCGACCACGGCCTGGAATCCCCAGCGGGATTCTGGGCCATGGTCAAATTGGGCGGGCGCTGTGGCCGCATTGGCCGTGGCGCCCCGCCCCCTCCCCGATTCCCCACAGGGATCAGCCGGCATGTCTGTTGGACATGTCGGAGTGATCCCGGCGGGGAATCATTTGGGTGATTCTGGGACGGGGCGAATGCCGCCCTGTCTCGTCTGAAATCACCCATGATGAGGATGCGAGAGCTCAGGTACACGTTCTTGGCTTGGTTACAGTAATTGGGAGTTTGCAGATAACGGGTGGGGGATAATCCTGGGTGGGAATGCTTATCAGGAGTTAGAAGGGTGAAGCGGAAGAGGTGGGTTTTGAGGAGGGACTTGAAGGTACGAAGGGAGGGGGCAAGGTGGACGAGGGCAGGGAGGGCGTTCCAGGCATGCGGGGCAGCGAGGGAAAAGGGGCGAAGGTGGTTGGGGGAGCAGGGGAGGCGTGGGAGGGTGAGGGAGGGAATGGAAGAGGAGTAGAGAGCATGACCAGGGGTTTGGAGGGAGATCAGGGCAGAGAGGTAGAGGTAGTGAGGTTGTGAAGGGCTTTGTAGGTGAAGACAAGGAGCTTGTACAGAATACACTCGGGAAGAGGGAGCCAGAGGAGAGGAGAGACTGCATGTGGTCAAAGTGACGGGCTAGGTGGATGATCCTGGCAGCAGAGTTTTGAACAGAGATGAGGGAAGAGAGGTGGGAGCGGGGAAGGGCAGCAAGGAGGAGGTTACAATAGTCAAGACGTGAGATGACTATGGCGTGGATGAGAGTTTTGGCAGAGGAGACAGACAGAAAAGGGCGGATCTTGGCAGTGTTGTGGAGGGAGAAGCGGCAGGAGTTTGCAACGGAGTCAATTTAGGGTTTGAAGGTAAGGTGCGAGTTAAAGATGGAGCCCAAGCTGCGAGTTTGGAGGACCGGGAGGATGGAGACCATGTTAATGGTAATTGACAGGGAAGAGGGAGACGAAGGATTGGGAGGGAAGATCAGGAGTTCAGTTTTCGCCATGTTCAGTTGGAGTTGGCGTTGAGACATTTTTAAACGAGGAAGGCTGGGGAGGGGGTGTCCATGACCACTGAGTGACACAGCTGCAGGGTAGCTACTTGGAGTGAGTGGGGAGGGATTCACTCTCAGTGTGACTGCTGAAGCAGCCGCCATGCACACACACACACAGACACACACCCCACACACATTCTCTGTCACAGACCGTGGCAGAGCAGGAAATGGGCAGGGCTGGCCTTTGAAATTGAAATGTCCTGGCTGTCAGCACTGGGGGACTAGGCTCCCCAGGGCTCAAGGCCAGTTCTTGTGACTTGCAAAGGCCATGTTCCCTGTACACAGTTCCTATAAGTGGGGGACCTGTCTGCTGATGTGGATGGCTACCCCAGTTCATATGGGTGAATGATGCATGGCTCATGGGAGCGCTCATCCCCCCCACACCACCTTCAGATGGGCAGTCATATAAGTGGTTAATGGGTGGCCATGTGTGGTAGCATCTCATTTGAAAACACCCGATGTTGGCTAGACTAAAACCAAGGTCAAAAGTTATTCACTGATGCCTTTAGGAAGTGAGGTTAACTGATGAACAAACAAGGATTTGACAGCAAGATAAATCTGACAGCAACATCTACACCATCGATGGTTGTCACTTTTAGGTTTACTTCTTCAGAATAAGGTACAGCAAGCACTGAGCTTTTCAGGCTGACACCTGAAAGGCAAGTCTCGCGGAGAGTAGGAACTTTCACCGTTTGAAAAAGGGCACAGTTGGGGGCAGCGTGTCCATGTGTGCCATGAAGAGTACCAGTGCACATCCAGTGAGTGGGGGTATTTACGCAGGCCGGGATGGGTGTGTGCTGTGCATGCGCAGTTCATTTGACTTCAGTTGGAGTGATGCCATTTTATAACACCTGTGGATCTGTGCCTTAATATTTCCCTCTAACAACAATGTGAGAATGAAAATGTCGTATGGGGATTCACTAAATAAATAAATAAATAAACCTGAAGCTAAAACTGGGCTGAAATGATATTTTATTGCTTACCCAGCTTGAATTAATATTTGTATTTCTTAGTGCTGCTAAAACTCAGGCTCTATTAATAGCATTGGTAATTACACTGTTATGAATTTAGTTTACAGCACTCTTGATGCCATCAAACACTCCTACTTGATGATCCAGAACTACCATTAATGTACATTTAAATTGTAGCCAATCTGGCACCAAAGTGAAGATGATTTTGCCATGTTGCTGCAAGAGAAGATCTAGCATTACTTAAATCCTTTCTCTGTAAAAGAGTTTCAGTTGCATGTTGCTGTTTGCAATATACCTCACTTGGACTCACTAAACTTTTGATTGGAGAGAGCAGTGTATTCATTCAAAAACGAGACGGAAGGAATTCCAAATGTTGCTGAGCTCAGACAAGCTTGCAGGTATGACCTTGGTGGCGAAAGCATTTGGAAGCTTCTTGTGTCAGCAGCAGGCCCAGGCTGCGATTTTGACATAGTTTTATAGGGAGAAAATAATTCACTTCATGAGGCTTTATAGCTTTCTATAAAGCTGCAGAACATTTTATCCTTTTTTCATTAGGCTACTGTTTGACTCATTTTAGTCCCTTTATAGTCTCTTATTTAATACATTTTGTCTTAGACTTAGGGAAAAAGAAAATTTTTATTAGTGACCAAAGTAGCAATTAGATCTTATATGTCACAGTCCAATGACTTGAAAACACATATTAACTAAAACTCTACCCAATCTGCTCTAATCTTTTAAAGGTTTAAGTTTCTCCTTTCCATATTTTATCCAGGCATGGGCTAGTAGTTTTACCAAAATATGGGCACTTTCCCATTTTTGTTCCTTTTGACTGTTCCTTGCTAGCTATTTGTGTATACAGAAGCTGCATTTGTGATTCCATTACATTCTGAGGGGAGGAAGGATATGTTAATAAAACATCAAGAGAAGATCTTGCTATGGGAAAGACTCACATCTGCATAAAGTCAGCTATAGAACACCTCAGACATAGATTTAATCAGCACGTGTCTTTTTAAAAAATAATTTTAAAAATCCTGCTTTAAAAGAGAAATGTTCCTGCTCTAGGTATTCCTGAAGGATTAAAATTTTAAAAATCTCCTTTAATTAATGATAGCCCTGAGGGCAATGAGCAATAGTTAATTAAAAAGAGAGTAAAGGGGAGAAAATGCTGAAATGATCACGTTTCTTTTCTTTGCAGGGAAACAGCATTATAAAGTCTTTTTTACTAATAAATACAAAATCATTTCAGGGGGAGATAGTTGAAAGAACTCAAAGGGCAGTGATCTAGAGAGAACGCTTGCATATTTATGCGCACTAGGGACTGCCTGTGACTGTAGTTGGGCCTGACTGCACTTGGAGCTCTCTTTACCTTTCAGACTAATAAAAGGATGCATTAAAAAGTACAAATTTATTTAGTCATTTAGATTGGTAAAAATATTAAATGAGCACCTTCTTCATGCTGTGTGACGTAACTTTAAAATACTCTGGGAGTGCAGGCACTTAACACAATTCACCACAAATAACTCTCCATCTTTATAGTGTGTTCTGAAACTCTGCAAATTTAGGTACATAAAGGAGCAAGAGGGAGGATGGATTCCAAAGACATGGCCATTGATAATCAATGCCTGATGATCAACAGCCATTTCTGAAGAATGCCTGGGGGTGTGGGGGGAATGGGTCTGTTCAAGTCTCTCTGCTGATCTGAACTGTAGTAGTATGGCATAAGAAGAGATATATTATTATTATTACTACTACTATCAAGCATTTATATAGTGCCAGCAATGTACCTGGTGCTTTACAAAGTAATAGAATAGACATGGTCCCTGCCCTAGGGCTTAAAATCTGAGAGACGGGGGTGGGGAGTGGGGAGACGAAGGAAGGGGAACAGAGGGAGAGATAATCATATACTAAAGAACTGACAGCCACTAGCCTTCAAGTACTTTAGGTATTTGTATCCCTAAATTAAATAGCCATAGCACTTCCATTTGAAACGTGTCAAAACTATCTGTTCTATGGCTTCTTTTTAAACTATGTCCATTAATATACTTTCCACATATTGCCTCAGTACATAGTAGGGATGGGCATCCGGATTAAATTATGGATTCAAATCAGTTCTGGACTCTGAACTAATTTTTGGATTAATTACAGTAATTTACAGATCTGGACCCCATTGAAGTCAATGGGAAACCAATCCGTACTCCCATCCATAGTTCCTCATGGGGCAGTGGGGTCTGACCTCCCCTACCCCCATTGGCCCTGGAATGGTACTTACCAGCCTTGGAGAACTTTGACCAGAAATCCAGAGTAGCCAGTGCAGTGGTTCAATATATTCACAAGAACACAGTATTGGGATGTGCCAATTTCCAGCTAATATTAGTTTCCAGGGAGAGTCTTAAGATGTGGTACCATACAGATATTTGTAACCCTGTAAATTACCCAATGTCTTGGTTTTTCTCTTTAAAATGATCAGCAGTCAAATGGCATAGTTTAAAACAGAAAACCACAGTCCTTGACTTCAGTGAGAATTTCTGAGTGAACCTGCTAGGTTTTATGTGAAAGATACATCCAAATTATTAGTGACATTCCTTAAAAATAATAAAGAGAAGAAAGGTAGATGAGCTTTGGAACCCTGTGTTAGATGAAGAATAACAGCACAGCCCTCAGGCTGTTTGCTTTGGTGCTAATCATTTGCACTGGCACACATCCAGTTCACTTCAATGGGACTTATGCCAGCTCAGGAGAAGCAAAAAGTTAAATAAAGCCTGCTGTAAAAGATGTTTAGCAGCTAATAATGCTAACTATTGCATTATTATACTTTACTGGAGAGGAAAATATGACTTTGAGTTATTCTGTTTTAGACAATTTTTTAAAAACTCCACAACCTTTCAGAACTTATATATTGCATACACAAAAGGTATAATCTTCTATATTCTCTTACAAATAGTTCTTTCAATGTGATCTAGCTACAGGTAAAATCCAAGGATAATATGAGCACAATTCACTTTGTTACGGAAGAAGAATGATAGAATCATAACACTGGAAGGTACCTCGAGGATCATCTAGTCCAACTCCCTACTTGGATGTAGGATGAAAGGTGTTAACTAATGAGATGTTATCCCGATGCAGTCTGGGTTTGGTCCATGCATCCCCCACTCAGCCCCTACTCACATGTTTTGCATGTCTAGCCTAACAAACAGGCATCCCCTGGCATGTCTTTCATGCGCTTGCGGGCAGCCCCCACTGGCAGTGCCAGTGAGAGTGGAAAGAGCGGCAGGAAGCAGTTGCTTCTCGGATGCTCTAGGATTTCCACCTGCGAGTCTATGGTGCTGGCAGACCTGTATGTGCAGAGGCGCTCCCCACAACCTAATTGATAGGATGTGGAAATGTGAGTACACATTAGTCTGTATTTACCCTCACGGCAGGCTCCAAATTCTCTGAGATCACGCCATGAGTCGGGGCTGCGGGGCTGGTAGGTAATGGCTCCCTATCTGGGGGAGTGAACATCTAACAAATGGGCAGGTAGACACCGACCTGGTGTGGGCTAATGTCTCATTTGTTAACACCCTCCAACTACAACATATCCCCAACCAATGGCTGTCCAGCATCTTTCTGAAAGCCTCCCGTGATGGAGATCTTACAACATCGGTAGGCAACTTGTTATGCAATTATTCCTGATATCTACCTTCCTGTAGTTTGAACATATTATTTCTCATCCTGCCCTTCATAGCAAAGAAGAACAGTTCTTTGCCATCTTCTTTGTAGGAGCCCTTCGGATATTTGACGACTCCTATTATGTCTCCCATTAATCTTTTCTTCACTAGGTTAAACATACTCTGTTCCTTCAACCTTTCCTTGTAAGACTTGCTCTAGACCCTTTATCATGTTTGCTGCCCTTCTTTGAACTCACTCTAATTTGTCAATGGCCTTCTTAAAACGACGCATCCAAACTGGACACAATATTCTGGGTTAAGTCTGACCAGTGTTGAATATTTATTTAAATTTATACCCTCCCCTTGCCCTAAGTCTCAGGATGCCGTACAACATAAAAACATGAGAATACCCTTAAAACATTTCCCCCAATACCTAACCTCACCAGCACTTGACTCCTATCATTGGCCATTTTCACACGGGCGGCCCCTCACACTGCACACGTGTGCGGTGGGTGGGTGGGGGTGCCTGTGCAAACGCCACCTGTGGTGGGTGGGGGATGGGTGGGCGCCCGTGGGAACACCATGGGAAGTGGGTGCGGGTGCATGCGTGCTCCTGTGCTCCATCCACCTTCACCCACACATGGAGCAACGGGCTCCAATGCCGGTTGCTCCGTGCATGGAGATGGGTGGAGGTGGGTGTGCGCCCATGGGAACGGGTGCACACCCATCCATCCACCCCCCGCAGCCCATTTGAAAAGGGCCATTGTATAAGACTTTTTTTTAATTGAAAAGGCATTAGGTGGCCGGGGATAAATTGGGGATTGGGATAGTTTGGGAGTTCGGAAATGGGGTAGTGGTATTGGGTGGGTTTGTGTGCGGTTTTGTTAGGGTTGGGGGTTTTAGAGGTTTTTGTATTTTAATGTTTTTATGATTTGTAAGCCACCCTGAGCCTCTGGAAAAGACAGCATAGAAATTAAAATAAATAAATAGCCCTGTATGTCAAATGCTTGGTCAAAAAGAAAGATCTTACTTTGCTCCCTGAAAAATGGCACGGCACGGCTCCAATGGACCTTCAGGGAAGGGAAGTTCCACAACACTGAGGCAGCAACTGAAAAAACACTCTGTGGGCTTTTTTCATATGGATCTAACTAGCAGGTGGTACCCATAAAGGAGCACTCCTGGCCAACTGCAGGGATCATGGTGGAGCATAATGGGAGAGGAGGTCTTTCAGATAAGTGGGGCCCAGGCCATTAAAGGCTTTAAAAGTCAAAACAAACACCTTGAATTGTGCCCAGAAAGCTATTGGTAGCCAGTGCAGATGCCAGAGCACAGGTGTAATGTGTTTACAACAACCCACCTCCGAAGGGAGCTGGGCTGAGCAACCTCCTCAGTTTCACCAGCCAAGCAAGTTTGCCTTGCAGCCCCAGCTTTGTCAGGTTCACTAGCCTGTTCCTTTTACAGCTGGGAGCAGCCTCCTTAATTTCACCTAGGGAGGAAAGGGAACAGCCTCCTCAACAGAGAATTTCCCTTGCAGCCCCGAGCTGTGTCAGGTTCACTACCTGGAATTTGTTTTGTAGCCGGTAGCAATCTCCTCCACTGGACAGCTTGCTTCTCAGCCCTGCATGTTGCCTGATAAGTACTAAACAGCATGAACGTTGTTCCACCTCCGGATGATGATAGTGTTACCACAGAGATTGGTTTCCCCCCTGGTTCGATGTAATGTGCAGAGCCACCCGGTGAGAGTTCTGTTTCAGAGAAGATCAGTTCAGAGGACATCCTTATTTTTCTTAGTCGGTCCTCCCACTTACCCGTGTACATCTCTCTTACTGGTTTGTTTGCTCTCAGGGACAGTGTGTAACATTTATTGGCTTGTTTTTCCCACTTCCTGCTGCAATTACCTGTCTCCTGCCCAATTAACAGTAATGGGGATGGGGGAGAAATCAAGGAAAGGGAGGATTAAGTTACTACTTGATTCTCACTACTTCTGAGAGGAGAAGTTGTGAGGCAGAGGGTGGGGAGTTAGTGTATAGGGAATATGTTGCTCATGAGACTAGCCCCCCTAATAATTCAGAGGAAATGTGTGGAATCTGTAAAATGGGCAGTTACAAAAGTCATGTCTTTCATAGCCCCAGGACATCCTGAAGCATTTTGGTTCTACCGCTATTGTAGATGTTAATATAATTCATATCAATGCTTAATCCTTTTATCCTTGTGAATTCTTTTGTGAAATTAGTTCTTACAAAAGTCAGGCTCTGTGGGGATAGTCAGCTAAAGTAAGTGGAAAATTATTTTAGTGATTTTTCCTTCTTTGTCAAAGGAGGAAACTAGAAACCCAAGTGGATTTAGTTAATATTCTTTGAATTTGCTTCCAGCCCTCAGCCACATACATGCATCTTCAAAGTCAGAGTAATAGTTTGCCAAGTTATCTATCCCTGCTTATGAGAGCTATAATGCATATTGATGTTTAAGAACCATATGCTTTAATGTGGTTTTAAGTTATCTGTGCATAGCCCTTTAAAACCAAACAAAGGGAATCTTCAGAGAATGCTTCAGGTGTTCCCCTGATAACCAACCATCTAGAACTCATGCATGATCTCAACTTTAAACATTTCACTGCTAATCTTCATAAGAAATAGGATCATAAATTTAGACATTAAAGATAAACATTAGGTAAATGATAAGGGTAATGTATTTCTAAGTAGGTAATTTTCTGATAAGCCCTGACATTTCTGGAAGCTAGTTAATTACTGATGTACAATACATCAGGAATTATTAATCAAAAGGGTACTGAAAGTCCACATGGATATAAAGTATGTGTTTTAGAATGATTACGTTATTTCATTTACTAGGGTTTCTACTTTAGTAGTCAAGCTGGATTACACAATCCACAGGGTGCAATTCCCTAGGATAAGTTCCCGTAGGGTCAGAACCCATTCAGTCATTCTCTACAGATTTAGCTCAAGTCACTTGCTCTGGAAATCATCTCACAATTCTTTCTTCAGATACAGTTTCTTTATATACATACATTTCACCACCAACAGTCTTCTACTCTACCACCAGGAAACAGCCCTCTGGCACCCTAGTTCCTGATCCTAACCAGTCCATTCTTCTCAAGCTGTTGCTCACTGTTCAGGGCCTCTAGCTCAGGCCCTACTCTCCAGGATCCAATATGCTCCCTCCATCACCTTGGAGAGTGTATAGTGCAAGATTCTTTCAATTCAGGCACCAGGCTTCTCCAAGCTGCCCAATCCTGCGGTCAGCACCTTGGAGAGGATGCCTCTGCAGTCCAGCTCCCAGAAGAGATCCTTGCTCTTCTCCAGCCAGCAGAGGTGTGCACCAGGGGACCATGTCGTTTTTGGTTTTGGTTTTCATTTTCGTTATTTAAATCTCTTGTTTTTGTTTTCATAAATATCAAATTTGGTTTCAATGGAAAACACATTTTTGGCTGTAATGTTTTTGTTTTTCATTATATTTGGATGACACTTGGAGGGCTTGTACCTCCAATGGTAGGCATTATGTGTACCAAATTCCAAAAAGTTTGGACAAAGGAATCCAATTTTATAAGCAGTAAAATCTTCATATACATTCTCAGCTGTAATGTCTTTGCCTCACATTTAATGTAGATGAAACTTGGCAGGTTTATACCCCTTCCCAAATTTACTATCTCTGCCAGCTTTCAGAAGGATTGGATACAGGGTCCTGGTGGTATAAGCAATTAACTTATAAATGCTGATATATGTACTTTTACTTGATTTTTGGCTTATTGCCGTAAATAAATATTCATTCATTCATTCATTCGTATACTCTTAGTGGGCATGGTCAGCCCTTCCATTCTCAGCTTTTAAAGGGCTAGATTCCTCCTGCGCCTTCCACACTAGGCAGCTGCTTTTCCATAGGCACGGTCCTCCTGCTGGCATAGCATCAACAGTTCGACTAGCCCAGTCCACTGGCTGGCGCTAGCTGTCCCTTTTAAAGACGAGCCTCTCTCTTAGACCGGACCCTGCCACAGATATACAATGGGAATATTTGTTTTTGCATCACTAGCCACAGGTTCTAAAATGACATAAACCATGCAATTTCCAAGACTTTTGTATCTACTTACTATTTCAACATAAATTCATACCTTAAATATCATGTTGGATAAGGGTGTCAAATATGCACAGACTTTATTTTGTTAAAAATAATATAAGCTAGGGGAGGGGAACCTCCGGCCCAGGAACCAAATCCGTCCCGTGGCTTGTTCTTATGTTGCCCCTTTTCAGTTGCAGGATCTAACCCCTGGATCCAGTTCAGATTCCCAAGAACTTGAAATGTCATATGTTAAGAAGACATCTGTCCATCTCTTCACTTAGGAAACTGGAATTCACTTCCAGAAGAGGTATATTAAAACTTAGTAATTTTACTAATGTACCATGACCATGGTATCTCGTCATCCTCGTGGACCTCCTTTGTGGTGTCCTGCAGTGTTCCATCTTGTCTCCCCTCTTGTTTAATGTGTATCTGGACCACTGGACAAGATTATTTAGAAGTCTGGAGTGAAGTGCCATCAATATGCTGATGACACACAACTCTACTTCTCTCTTCTATCTGACCCAGGTCCTGCGTATTGGTGCTTATCCAATGCCTGCCTCCTGTTGGGTGAGCTGATTTAAACTGAATCCAGACAAGAGTGAAGTAATGATGGCTGCAGGGGCGGCTGGTGGGTGTTGATGTTGGAGGGGCACTGAGGCAGTAAGGCCAGGCCTAGGGGTGGAGCCAGGGGGACGGTAGGCCAGTGGCATGGCATAACCCAGCAGCAAGGAGTTCCCAAGGTTAACATTGGATGGAAGAAAACACAGTCTACATACACATCAAGCTTAAAATAAATAATTTATAAACCCAAAACACAGGGACTCATCCTTGTAAAGCACCCAGTCACAGCGTGAGTCCAATTTTACCATGCACATCCCAATTCCAGCATTTTGAACACAACTGAAATCGCATGAGTTGCAGTGACATCTCAGTATTTCCAAACCTCAATTTTACCACACACATCTAATTTCCAGCATTTCGAACACAACTGAAATCGCATGACTTGCAGTGACATCTCAGGATTTCCAAGCCCCCATTTTACCACACATAGTCCCCCCTGCACTAACCTACTAGCCCCCACTCCCCTCCCCAAGAACCCAGGCTCCCAGCACCCCCTGCTCTAACCCACTAGCCCCCACTCCCCTCCCAGAGAATCCAGGAGCCCTGGCTCCCAGCCCCCCTGCTCTAACCCACTAGCCCCCCACTCCTCTCCCAGGGAGCCCAGGAGTCCTGGCTCCTACCCACCCATCCCCCTGCTCTAACCCACTAGCCCCCACTCCCCTCCCAGTGAAACTAGTAGTCCTGGTTCCAACCCCCCCGGGCCCCTGCTCTAACCTACTAG
>QEPC01001533.1:9195251-9210428 GCA_003113815.1 Sphenodon punctatus
CCATGTGCCCCCCGCTACTCCCACCCCAATATGTCCCCCAATTTACTCACCGGTGGCGGCTCCGTCTGGCTCCTCTCCATCCCCTCTGCTCCGGACCTGATGGCTGCACGGGAGCTCCCATGCCCAAACTGTTCAGTCGGGCCTGGGAGGCGCTGCCGCACAGCCGGTCTTCCTCAAGTTCCCCTCCTCCCTCCCAGAATCGAGTCACTGTGACTCAACAGGGAGGGAGGAGGGAGAGGAAGGGAGGAGGGGGGGCTGGGAGCTGCGCGCATGGCAGGAGCTCCCATGCCCCCCCCCCCGCACAGCCATGGGACACTGGGCAGTTCATACCAGGGTGCCTTTATGCAGCGCCCTGGTATGGACTTTCCCCCTACCCAGCCCTTGCAATAGAATAGTGTCCCCTGTGGCACTATTCCATTGCAGGGTCCCTTTATGCGGAATGGATAGTGGTTCTAGCCACCTATTCTGCATAAAGGGGGAAAACACCTCCCTTTTGTCCCTGAAAGGCTTCCTAAGAATGAGATGCGAATGTTCGGAGCTATCTCGAAGAACCTAGTTTAGAGCAGCAACCTAACCAGGTTCTTCGAGATGGCTCCAAACATTCATGATGGCTCACGTGGCCGCTTTTTTTTTTTTTAAAGTTGGGGTCAGCTGGCCAGGGGAGTCCTGGGGCCAGGAGGAGCATTGCCCCTCCTTCCCTAGGCGGCCCACCAACCCTGGATGGCTGGTTGACCCTGTTACTTGGAGAGGATTGGGACTACTTTTGTTGAGGGTGTCTGGTCCCCTCTAGTTAGGTTCACAGCCTTGAAATGTGTCCAGAAGAACCTGAACTCCTTGCTGCGCCAGGAACATCAGGTTGTGGTGGTGGCCAGGAACACTTTTCATCAACTCCATCTGGTGGGGAGGCTATGGACCTTTCTTTCTGATTCAGTTCTGGCCACCCATCTTCCATGCTTTCATTACCTCAAGGTTAGATTACTGCAATGTTCTCTACATGGATCTCCCCTTGGTGACTCTTTGGAAGCTGCAGCTGGTGCAGAAGGCAATGGCCTGAATCCTTTTGGGGGTGGGTCACTGTGAGCACATTACATCTGTGCTTTACAGGCTATCTATAGTTTTCCACTAACAGTTCAAGTGCTGGTTTTGACCTTTAAAGCTTTAAAAGACCTGGGTCCAACATATCTGAAAGACCACCTTTCCTTCCATACACCACTGCAACCTCTGCAGTCAGCCGGGAGCACTCTCTTGTGGGTACCAGCCAAGGGCCCACACAGAGACATTCTCAGTTGTTGCCCCAGTATTACGGAACTCCCTTCCCCAAGAGGTCCATGGGAGCCCAAGCCTGAGCATATTCTGGAGGCGGTATAAAACCTTTCTTTTTGGCAAAGTGTATAGCAGGTGGGGATAGGAGTTGGGGGTGGGTGGGTTTCTGGGATGAGGGCAGGAATTTTTAAGGGATTTTGTTGTATTTTATTGTATTTTGTGTTTTTTTATTATTGCAAGCTGCCCGAAGTCTCAGGGGAAGGGTGTGGTATAAATTTAAATAAATAAATAAATAAATAAATAAAAACAAAATCATAAATAAATAAATAAAACTTAATCCTGGTCATATTCAGAAAGCAAGTTATTCAGAAATAAATTGTTTTTTTCTGTTAGCTTTTTACCATCAACATTTGATTTGCAGCAAGGCTTTCCTCATCTCTGACCTTAATGTGCCAGCGCTGCAGAGGGCTATTAGAGTTTGCTTTGGCCCTTGCCATGTCTCTCCAAGTTCTGGTTTGCTTCTGGCCAACAGGGCAAGTCAAAGCTAGACAAGAACAGAGCAGTAATGGTAAAAATTACACTTACAGTAAAAAGCTATATACAACTGCCTTAAGGAGGTCCTACTGTGAAGTAAAAATTATTATTTCTTATTCTTATTTTGGGTATCTGTATCTCTTTGTCTCAGTTATTCAGTATTGGCTTGATCCTTAAAAACACTTGGCTTGAAAGAATGTACAGTTAGTCCCACTGACTTCAAAGCATATGTCAACATATGCTTATCAAGTTCGATCAAGCTTAACACCTGGCAAGATCAAGAAATAATAGGCAAACCACCTGCCTCTTATTATTTTAATGCTTAGGATATGGCTAGGAATACAGGCAGTGCTTAAGACACTAAATTATTGACTCCCATTTACCAATCTGCAGATTGGTGCTGATGTGTAGGCTCCTGATTGCCAGGCCAAAGAGCCATAGGTGCCAACTCTGGCAGCACCTCTCAGGGACTCTGGAAGTATCCAGTGGTAGCTCCCTAGTGACAGGACAAAGGAATAAGCAGTTTTTACTAATAGTTAGAGTGAGAGCCAGTGTGGTGTAGTGGATAAGGTTCTGGACTTGGTTCTGGGAAGCCAGAGTTCAAATTCTGACCTAGCCATGAACTTACTGAGTGGCCTTGGGCAAATCACAGCCTTTCAGCCACAATACCTAATAGGAAAAATGTGTGTGTATCTGTCTCTCCTTGTGTTCCCCTCACCTGTATCCATCTTAGATTATAAGCCTACTGGACAGAAACCTGTCTCCCCCCCAAAAATCTGTGATTGTAAAGTGCTGCATATACTGAGTAGCGCTATAGAAATGAGGAGGAGAAGTTGAGTTGTGACAGGATAAGGATCAGCGTTGAAATAATCTGACAGAGAGGGACATCGAAGAAGTGAAGTCTATATGCAGGCCAGTGGCCCAAAATCAGGAATCAGTCCATGCCAGCAACTGTGTGCAGGGGGACAGTCCAAACACAGGTTCAGTATTCAGGCCATGGGTGCAAAGTCAAAAGATCAATCTAGGTGAAAGAGGGAATGGAGCAGGGCCGGCCCAGGCATGTGCCACATGTGCAGCTGTACATGGCCCCGCGGCCAGCTGGGGCCCCGCTTCTCTGGCTAGGCAGCAGGCTGCAGCCAGCTTCTCCCCCAGTAAATTCGTTTGCCTACCCTCCTCGGCTCTGGTCCCTATCCCTCACTGGCCTCTGCCTGCTAATAGTGCTGCTGCAGGAGCAGCATGACACCAGGACACCGATCCTGGGAGATAAAGCCGTTTGTTTACAAACAACTCCTCCCCATGTGGGTGATCAGAAGTTTGCTACCTTGTAGAGAAGGTTCTTCAAGATGGCTCCCAACATTCTCACAACTGGGTTGTGCATGCTCATCCTATTCAAATAATAGACCACGTGATGGTCTTGAGCTCTTCTAGTATAAAAAGCACTCTCCCCCTCAGAATGACAGCTCCTTCCAATCCTTTCTAGGAATATAAGAAAAAAATCCCATGCGGGGCTGAAAGGGTGGGTGTTGTGAGAATGTTTAAGCCATCTCGAAGAACCTTGTTTACAAGGCAGCAACCTTCTGTTCTTCTTCGAGTGGCTCCTCACAGTCTGTTTTTACATGGCTCTGCCCGGTGGGTGGTCCATGGGAGCGCCAGTATGTGGGCGAGGTGTGCACATGGTCGCACACGCATCCCCAGTACCCCCCCCCCCACTCATCCCCCACAGAGTAACTGCCATTTCCCCCGGTTGCGCCATGCGTGGGGACAAGTGGGGGGTTAGTGGGGATGTGTGTTAGGTAGGCGCGCACACGCACGCCCTCCCACTCACCGTGGGTGCATGCGCCACGTCATTCACACAGGGCTCCCCCACCCATGAACATGCAGAAATTTGCGTGTTCATAGGTGAGAGAGGCCCGTGTAAAAAGGGCCACATTCTCGCAACTGTCTTACTTATATAGCTGTAAAGCAATATCTCTTCTGTCTTGGAAAATCTGCAAATATGGTTCTGAGATTCTTAATGAAGTTATTGCTAACAGGAATACAGTCTTTAAACCCCCACCCCATAACCAGTTCATTTGCGCCCCCCCCCCCCCATATAATCAATTCACGCTGCCCCGGGAGTGCAAGTGAACTGGTTATGGGGGGGGGCAGTATGAATTGATTATATGGGGACGGGGGTGCAAATTAACTCGTTATGGGGTGGGGGCAGCGTGACTTGATTATGGGGACACAACTGCACTGGTTTTATATATATATATATATATATATATATATGTTTCTTTTCATGGCATAATGCGCTTAATAGACTGGCTGCATTTTGGCTGTCTTGTGTGTTAGAGAGCAGCGTCTCTGGACCAGTCACACCGCATGCGTGCACAAGGCACGGGCAGCACCAAGAAGCAACAGACCCTGGAGACCAGGCTGCCTAAGCTCACCCCCCTCCCCCAGTAAGGCAGCAGATTCAGTCAGTCTCTCTGTACCTGCCTCACTGCCACCCAGCTGCCTCTGCAGTGGAACCAGTCCTGGGAAGTGGTCGTAGATGCTTGACTGGGGAGGTGTGGGAAGCATTGGGAGGCTATGCTTGTCTATGGCCGCTTGGCTGAGCACCAGGTAAAGCAGCCAAGAGGTGCCAAATTGGGGGGGGGGGGGGGAAGCATGTGGAGGCCATGCTTCTAAATGGCTGCTCGGAGGGGTGGAGAATAGGAATCCTTCCTGTCCAGAGGGAATCAATTTTATGTAAATTTACACATTTGCATAATTAGGTGAGGCCTAATTATGCAAATTAGGTCCTGCACCAAGACTTCACACATGACCTCTCAAACCCTGGGGCCAGCCATGGAATGGGGGCTGAACCAGAGGGTCTGGAAGGCATAGGGGAGGCTGAAGGGTGCAGCAATAAGGACACCTAAGGGGGTTTCAGGTGAAGTGAGGCCAAAGGACAAGGAGGAGACAACAGGTCCTGGGAAAGCAGGGATGCAAAGCAGAAGAAGCCAAAGCATAGCAGATGACAAGGCTTACTGCAATAACAGACACATTGACCAGCCACTCCTGCCACTCTTTTATAGGGACTGCTGACGGTCATTTAGGAGGTGAGGCAGAGCTTAGGAAGCCCCAGTGGCTCTGGCTCCAGCCCCCTTGGGTCAGGTGAGGCTATACTGTGGCCGCTTTTCGATGAGCGGCGCACGATTGCGCATCGCGATTGCGCATATTTTGAAACGTCCGCTCAATTGTGAGCTATTTAATTTGCGGACTTTAAAAATGTGCAACCGCCATAATATGCGCATAATAACCCACTTCCGTCTCGTGTAATTACATCATGCGGATGTTTCAAAATATGCGCACTCACGATGCACAATCGTGCGCCGCTCGTCTAAAAGTGGTCTTAGTCTGAGACTACAAATGAATCCAAACTGGCTCTATATTTCCAGGCAGAGAGGTTAGGACTGCGTGTGCGTGTGCGTGTGCGTGTGCGTGTGTGTGTGAGAGAGCGAAATGCTGGAAACCTCTACGCTAACACTTTACTGTTCCAGTTGCCATGATGGAGGCAGGCGTAATGTTATGTTTGCTCATAGAAACCCAAGAACTAGCCATGAAGGAAACACAGGTTTGCTGAGATTGGTTCCCCAGAACAAATCCGGGGAACTCCTTCCTCCAGAGACTGGAGGGGTAGAGGAAAACATGCCACAGAATGAATGTTTGTTCACCAGGCGTGAGCTTTGCCCTTGTCAATTTCACCAGTAGCAGGAGGCCCACCTTGCTTTGGGAGCTTGCAGCCCAGGGCTGCCTGCTCAGTTTCAGCCTAGAGAGTTTTGTATTGAAGCCCAGGGCTACCTGATCAGTTTGGGGGAGGGGTTGTCTTGCAGCCCAGAGCTGCGGGGTCAGACGAATCTTCACCTGTGTATGCTGCCACCCCACAGAATCCCTCTGTTGAGCAGAGTCCATAGGGCGGCAGTATCAACACCAACAGCATGAACGTTTGTCACCACTCCCACCCACACATGCTGGACAAAACCAAAGTTGTGCCTTATATGTCGCTGCACCTTACCTATTAGGATGGCTTGGCATTAGAGCTGGAAAGTTTGGAAATCACTTCACTAGACTTAGGGAAACCACACTTCAATTATCTGCTTTTCTGAGGACGTTTGCTACCATTGTTTAAAATGTAGCTGCAACATCTCTAAAAATTTCCATCCAGCACATGCTTCTCATAGTATTTATAGTAACTGTGTTCAGGTATTTTGAACTATAAAACTCAGTCACTTTTAAAATCCTGCCAGCACAGTTTGGGTTAAGATAATAAACAGAAGGCTAGTGTGGGCTGCTATTGTAGTTTCAGGGAGATTATAATTTATTAATACATTCCACAGAAAGCGGTTCTTAATTAGGGATTTAACACTGATGCGTTGCTGTTGAGCTGCTAATATTTTTTGCATTCTACTTTATTTTTTAAATTGGCAAAATCTGTGTGGTCCAACTATTGCATTGCAAAAAAAATTCCTTCAGGACCAGCATGTCAGTTTTGCTTATGTGTGTATTTCTAAGCCATTCAAGAAACTTTACTCATCTTCACAATAAAGCTGTAGAGAAGGATTACAGACAAAAAGTACTTTCCAAAATGGGTATTTAATACCCAAAATGAATTTGACCTTTACATTCTGCATTAACTATTATGATTAATTCATTACCCAAGATTACCACAGTGTGCTAAAAGTTACCTTGAGGCATTGCTTTTGGTGTGAAATATTAAAGATTCAGCATTTATATCAGTGCACATGATTCATATTCCTTAGCCTGTGGGTTTGAAGAGAATCTTTAGTAGGTAATTTCAAAAGTTGACCTGTTAAACATTTATTAGAGCTTCTACTCTGTTCACAAATTTTGGGGGTACAAAAAATTGTTTTAGGGGGATGAGAGTGGTAGAACGGATCAAGTTATCTCCCACTTTTTGTTGCATAAGACAAATGAGAGACTAAAACATGCAGTCTTAGCAGATACAATGCTTCAGCAGGTCCTTACAGTTCCTCTGTGTGATGATATTTTAATATTCTCTGTGGCAAATGAAATGAATGGTTTATTTACTGGTAATTAATTACTGAGGAAAAGGCTTGGTCCTGCAGGGGAGATGTAGCCAAGGACATGACTGAATGGGCAGAGCCCCAGGAGTTGGCAGCACTGCACCTGTCTCATCCTGCCTGACTGTGCACAGAACAAAGCTGGTCCCGCTCCTCTGCCTGCCAGGAGACAAGCATGGTGGCCTCCAGTCAAGGGAAAAGAAAGCTTATGCATAACCCCTTCACTGCCTCAGCAGGTCCTTTGTGCATGGCTGCCAAGCTCTTGGGCACACAACCCATTTAAACACATGGGTGGGGACAGCTGTAGAGGCAGGCCATAGCCAGTCTGTGACAAAGCCAAAAAGTCCTGAGGGGGAACAAGTCTAATCTCTGTATTACATTACAATACTGCAACAGGTATTCCATTATCTTACTATAAATATTAATGTGTTTAAGAAAACTGAAGATGCACAATATGCGAGGTGGTTGACTGTCTGGGTGCATATGCTGTCTGCCTATCTTACTCCAACAGCAGGCAGGTATATGCAGCAAATCAGGACTACAATTGCCTTACTGAGCAAATCTGGCAGCCAACAAAGCTGCAGTCAATTAGTTATTTACTAAAGCATAACCTGTGAGGTGTGGGGGCAGCCTCATTCACATTTCTATAGACTCCTTGTGGAAAAATGCAAACTTTTGTTTTGTTTTGCAGAACTTATTAATTGAATTGCTACTTAGCAAAGACTGTCGGTTGGGTTGGGTTGGGTTGGGTTGAGCCTACTTGCCTATATGAGCCAGCATAGCAAGCCAGTGTGGTGTAATGAATAAGGTTCTGAAGTTAGGTCTGGGAAGCCAGGGTTCAAATTCCACCCTAGGCCTTGGGCAAGTCTCAACCTCAGTTTCCCATCTGTAAAATGGGAATGTGCATGTCTGTCTTTTCTTGTGTTCTTGTCCTTCTTAGATTGTAAGTCCACTGGGCAGGGACCTGTCTCTAAAACTCTGTAACTACAAGGCATAAGCACTGCTTAGTAGTGCTATAGAAATGCTTAATAGTAATATAGAGAGCTTCACACCGTGTGCTATTGTGACTACATTAAGGGGCAGGATATAGCCACTCCAGTCACAGCAGATCCCCTGCACGTGCCTAACTCTAGACCCTCCCTCCACTCCAGCTGCATCAAGCCCATCATTAGGTATGCATGTTTCCTGATGTTTCAGCATTGCCAGAAATACTGATCAAAACATGGTCACGTTGGATGTGCTGGGGAAATAATTATCCAACAGGCTCAGAGTAAGTATTGAATCTACCCATAGATGGTCATAATTTCATCAGCTGCAAGGTTGTGATTGCATAACAGATTTTTTATGGCTGTGGCTCTGTGCACAGTTTTTTAGTGCCTGGCTTCCCCCTCCTCTCATTTGTACCCTCAGCGTGTACTCTAAAAGCAAGTACATGTGTTATAGAGATGTGATTCACTGATTACAGATGTTGAGGCAAGGTCACACTTGTAGTGCATGATCCTCCAACACAGAGACTGCACTTTCCTCATTCCAATATGATTTGACAGAAGCCTGATATGTCTAAGACTAAATGATTAATTTAGATAGAGGCCCAATACTATTGGCATAATCTTGCTTGCTGGGATGCGATAAAGTGTGCAGCTTTTAAAGTCTTTTGAAGGTAATTCAGTTGACACAGTAAGGCATGGCATCTCCCCACAATTTGTTCAGGAGTTGGCAGAGAGTGATTTCTCATAGATTAAAGAGTTATTTCCTTGAGAACAAGGCAACATGATCTTAGGTAGAAAAGATATAGTGTTATGGAAAGAAAAAGAAAGAAGCCTGACTTTCCTAATGAACAGGTATGACCTACTTATCAATGGCCTAATCAGTGACACTCTGAGCATCCACCAGTGTGGTGCTGAGTGCTAGGCTACGTATTGTGGATGCACCCAGGTCAAATCTATCATTCTCTGGTCACAGTACTCTGATACATGATGTTTCTACAAGTTCTGGTGGGTACAATAGCAAGAAGAGGGGGGGGAAACCCTGTGAATATTAAAGTCTGTGAATACAATTTCTTGAGCTATTTGGGCACTGGTTTCAATCTTTAAATGATGACCAAAAGGTTGACATGTTAATTTAAAGGACAGTGCTGAACTGTCAAAGTAGATGTTTATCACTTTTCAAAAAACCTAACTTTTCCTCACTGAACCCCCCTGACCCCTCCCTAAGTAAAGTCACCTCTGGCTGGGCTTGTCTATGGGACTGAACCTAAGACCTATCGGTCTAAAAGCACAAATATCTACTGCTTGAGCTAGGAGATAAGGTCTGTTAGCTAATTGGTATTAGCAAAATCTTACATTTCTACATATTGTCCAATGGCTAATGTCATTTATGCTATAAAATTGTTTCTGACATTAGTTGTATTTTGTAAAAGTTAACTTAAGCAAATATTCTGGGGACATTTCCAAACTAGTGTTTTAAAAAGGACAGTGGATCAGAAAAAAAAAGCAAACAGTAAAGGAAGTCAGAGAACTGTTGGGAAGGTTCAGCAGATCAAAGGCTTTAGGTAGCCAGGCCTAAGAACCCACTTCAGGAAAGTGGTTAATAAGATACGTTTTGCTTGCAGCTGAGCCAATTGCAAGATGTGGTGATGAAGCTGACCCTGCAGACTGGAGATTGGGTTTTAAAAAGGGGCTTTACTGGAGGCACGGTCTGTTAACTTGGGAATAAATTGCTGATGATGGGAAGACATGCTTGCATGGAAACTGCCCATCAGTTGATGCAGTGGCATGACCACATTCCCATATACCGAAAGGAGACAAGATGATTTTTAAAAACAAAGCTACAAATGAAGGTTCCTTGTGCAAGAGCCAGCAGAGGGCCCATGAAGTCTTAATGAGGCGGACACAATAAAGATTCATAGATTCATAGCTTTGATGGTATTACAATTATTTGGTCTCACTTTCTATATATGAGAGGTCCACTAAATTTCTTCCAGTTATCAATCCCACAGATTTGTATTTGGCTAAAACATATCATTTTTAGAGCAGAAGTTAGTCTAGGAAAGAGCTTAGGTGGTGTTTAGCTTATGCATAGACTTGGTGAGTTTTAAGCAAGTGCAGCTGGAGTGGTATTGGGTTTTTGCAATGGAAAATATGGCCTAGCAACTCCCTTAATAAAATACTGTCAAAAATTTGGTTAAATCAAAACCAGGTTTTTTACATCTAAATTTATTTTCATTGTGACATCTCAAGCCAACTGTAGTTAAAGGTTTGGAGAAAGAATTTAATGGTGGCAGATGAAATGAATGGTTTATTTACAGATAGCATGTCCAACTTGGTGATGGTGCCTACAGACATTCTTTCTTGAACTCCAGTTATACCCAATGTTAACAACTGCATAAGATACATTTAATCAATTCCTTTCTTGTCAGCTTACAAGGTGTTTCTTTAATTTTATTTATTTATTTATTTATTTTATAAATTTCTACCCCGCCCCTCCTGCCATGCAGCTCAGGGCGGCTTCCAAACATTAAATACAATCAAATCACTTAAAAATTTTCATAAATATTATAAAATATTAAAACAGGGCTAAGATACAGTCTAAAACCAAAAATCAAAAATAGGTGGGGGAACTAACCCCCCCCCCCCCCTCACCCTCCCTCCCAAAGGCCTGGGCAAACAGCCAGGTCTTACAATTTCACCGGAATGTTAACAGGCTAGGGGCCAGGCGAGCTTCCTCCGGAAGGGAGTTCCACAGCCGCGGCCCCACTACCGAGAATGCCCTCTCCATTGTGGCCCCCCGCTTAACACGGGGAACCTCCAGGAAGGCACCCCCGGCAGACCGCAGGAGCCGCTCTGGGGCGCGGCGGTCCCTAAGGTATGAGGGGCCGAGACCGTTTAAGCCTTGTCTGCTGACTTTTTTTCTTTTTTGGCAACTTAGAAAAAGAAAATAATATGGCATTAAAATGCCCCAGAGTTTTCCGTGATAGTCTTGTCTATTCTGGTAGAGTATATATGGAATTTTGGCAGGGCCGGCCTTACCACAGGGCGACCTAGGAGCAGCCACCCCGGGCCCCGCTCTTTCTGTGGGCCCCACAGTGACCTCTGTTTTCACCAGGGCAGGATGTGGTGGCATCACTCCCTCTCAGTGTGGCCCCAAACATGACCACCTTCAGTGCACTGCAGAGGTTGCCCCCAAGGTGTAGGGGCCACCAGGGCCCCCACATTTTATCTTCACCCTGGGCCCCATAAATCTGAAGGCTGGCCCTGAATTTTTATATATTTAATCAGTGGCAGCAGTAGTAGTCACTAGTCAGTGAAGTGTAAACAGAGCTCAATGAAAACGTGCTTGACCCCTGATAATATTACCCCTTCTGCTACTCCAGTGGATCTGCAGTAGTGGAGCATGATGCTGTGTTACATTTTAGCCTACTTTCCTATGGGAAGAAGGTTTGTTTGTCATTACCCCACCTGTGAGTGTATGCATATGTCCTTCCTTACTGACCTTTGATCGCATAAGT
This sequence comes from Sphenodon punctatus, assembly GCA_003113815.1. NCBI lineage: Eukaryota > Metazoa > Chordata > Lepidosauria > Sphenodontia > Sphenodontidae > Sphenodon > Sphenodon punctatus. The sequence goes on from QEPC01001533.1 coordinate 9,206,625, forward strand.
CAATTTCAACCAAATTTGGTAGAAAGTCAGAAGGTCAAAAGATAATTAGGAAAGCAAACTTTTGTAGCAACGGCAGATATTACCTGTTTTAGAAGCTGAAAAAAACATTGATTTAGAAAAATAATTGGCTGAGCACTGTCACTCCACTCCTTTCTGCTTAATAAATTTGGATCCCTCAAGTGGATTCAAATATATTTTGCAGAGGGTCCAAAAATAAGTAGGGCCCCAAGTTTTGTAACAATAGGTGCACCTAGAGGGCAAATTAGGCCTCCTTTATCAATCAATCAATCACCTTTAATTTATATCCCGCGCTCTCCCAACCGAAGTCGGCTCGAGGTGGCTCACAGCAAAACACAAAAATACAGAATTTAGGTTTTTTCATCCCACACAGGGGAAAACCCAAAAAACAATATAATATAGCAACAGCAGTTGGGCCATATCCCACACTGGGGGACCCAACATCAAAAAAAAGAAAACCCACCCCTCCAATTAACATCAACATATCTTAATGAACCCAATCTACCTTCTACCAGCATCAGCTCCAATCATTCTATGCCCTGCTCACTCCAGCGACACCCCCCCCTACAATCCACTTCTTTCTGCCCCCTGCTACCACCAGGGGACATCCTCCCTCTCAACCCATTTCTCACCGGGGAGAGAAGAAGGCCCTCTCACAACTCTATAGCAGCAGAAGTTTACATTCACCAGTCCCACTGACAGCCCCTCCGGCCCAACCTCCCGGGCCCAGCCGAAGGGGCACGATCGAGCCCCTTTGATCATGCCCCTTCGAGCCACGCTCCTGACATGTGCCTCTAGCTGCCCCTGATGTTATGGGGAGCGTCCCGAAAGAGAGCCTCCCCAAGCCCCACCCCTGCAAGGGTGGGAGGGGAGGGAGAGCTTCTCCATGGCCCTTGGCTGGCCAAAGAGCAATACCCTACCCCCAATACCAGCCTGTGTCCTCAGTTGTCATCATGGGGGGTGGGGGGCGGGAGGGAAGGTCTTGCTTGCTCGCTTGCTTTATATCTCAGTCCCTCCCTAATCCCATTGATTAAGAATGAGCATTGTCCTTCTTTAATAACTTTTGTTCCTGCAGGCCAATTTCACCAAGATTTGCTAGAGGGGCAGGTTTAATTGGTTCAGGTTAACAGAACTATTTGTTGTTCAATTACTTGTAGTGCAGACTTAAAAAAAACCTAAGGGTGTTGACAAGCAAGATGTCACACTTCATATGCCTCCATTAGCCCCTGATTCACTTGCTCGTCTATCCTGTGGCCGCAAGATTTTCACCCCAGGATTTCCCCGGAACTGCTTCACATGGCGCCAACCGAGGAAATGTGGATCCCTCCGTGCTGGCAAATTCAGGCAAAAATGGGGCAACATGTGCCCATGAGGCCACTGCCCATCTGTTGGGGCGAGTGCGGTCTTTGTGCCATAGAGGCACGTTAGCATAGCTAGAACAAATGTAACTTGGTGGAGGGGAGGTGGCACATGGGTGGACCACAGTGGGGAAGAACGCCTGCCCGTTTGCTGTGATCCCCATGCGGAACCTGTGAGAAGCGACTGCGTGGGATCTGCATGGAGCCACTATAGACTCCAGCGGGCTCCCAGTCCGTGTATTAAACTCTATGTAGTTAGGGAATGAGAAGGTCCTCTCATGGATCAGGAACTGTTTAAAAGATAGGACCAAAGAGTAGCAATACATGGTCAGTAACAGAAAAAGGTAAACAGAAGGGAGCCTCAGGCATCTATACTGGAACCTGTTTAACATATTCCTTAACAATCTGGGGGGGAAAAGACTTTGCCCTACATTTGCCCCCATTAGTTCCAGATTCACCTGCTTGTCTAGCCTCGTGGAGCCCACCATGCAGGTAAATTCAGGGACCAAGAGTCAGGTGGCTAAATTTGAAGATGTTATTTTTCAAAACAGACTACAAAGAGAAAGATCTAACATATCTGGAAAACTGGGCAATAAACTAGATAAAATTCAATGTTGATAAGTGCAAGGTGATGCACATATGGGCACAAATTGTTTCATAAGATTAAGAAGCAACACTAGCTTGAGAAATATTTAATTGTGGTGACAAATTTTACTATACATAAGGCCTTAACTTTGCTTAAATTCCAGCTAATGTTCACAATGGTAATGGAAGGCAGGTATAATTATATCCCTTATGAGGGAAGATTTTGCTGCTGCTGTACACTGAAAGTTGAGGATATACTGCATTACCTTTTTGACTGTCCACTTATGGCAAATGTAAGACAACTGCTGACTCCACTTCTCGTTGGGAAAACCTATTGGGATGTCTACATGAAATTGTCTTATATATTAACAAATTCCAACCCTACCATTATTCTGAAGGTGGCAAATCTAGCACATGCCTTGATGGTCCAGAGACAGCTAGCCCCTAGTGTTCAAGGGTCACAAGAATTATTACTGCTTTTATTTTTTGTTGCATCTTTGATGTTTTTGTTTAATATAAATTGTACTGTTTCTTTGTTTCTTAAATTTATCTTTGGATTTGTTATGACCTATGGTCAAGACAATAAAGTATTGAATTGAATTGAATTGAATTGCACATATGGGGGAGAGGGGAAATAATCCTAATTATACATAGGCATTGGTGGGTCCTAAGTTAGGTGTTACTACTCAAGAAAAAGATCCTGAAATCATTGTGGATAGATCAATGAAAACATCATCACTACACAGGAACAGTCTAAAAGGCAAAGAGAATGTTAGGAATTGTTGGGAAGGGATAGAAAATAATCAAAGAATATCATAATGCCGTTATATAAATATGTACATTTATATAGTGAACAGTAATAATGTAATAGATAATGTAATGTTCTATATACAAGTAGTGATAATTTATATAATGAACAGTATCGTTCACCCAAATCTTGACATAATAGAACTCGAAAAGATGTAGAAGGACAACAAAGAGGATTAAGGGCATGGAATACTTGCAGAAACAAACACCAGAATAAAAATAAAAATAATATTAGTGTCTATGTACAAATGATAGAAGTCTAAAACATAAGTAGGAAGAAGAGGAATTTATTTTTATATTTATTTATTTAAAGCATTTTCTACCCCACCCCTCCTGCCACAGGCAGCTCGGGGCAGCTTACAAATACTAAAAACATCAATTAAAACAACATAAAAAGGAGGGGGGAAATCAATCCCCCCCCATCCCCGACCCCTCCCCCATTATCCATCTCCCCCCACCAAACGTCTAGCAGAACAGCCAGGTCTTACAAATTTTCCAAAAGGGGGGAAGATCCGGAGCCAGCCGAGCCTCTACCGGAAGGGAGTTCCACAGCTGTGGTGCGGCCACTGAGAATGCCCTCCCCTTCGTGGCCCCCCCAAAAAAACCTAGGGGACCTCAAACAGGGCACCCCTGGATGACTGGAGGGGCAGATTCAGGACCCAGGGAGTGAGGCGATCTTGCAGATAGGCAGGGGCGGCTGGTGAGTTTTGAGTTTGGAGGGGCAGTAAGGCCATCCGGCAAGCCGGTGGGTGGAGCCAGGGGGACGGTGGGTAGAGCCAGGGGAATGGTAGGCCAGTAGCATGGCATAACCCAGCAGCAAGGAGTTCCCAGGGTTAACATCGGATGGAAGAAAAAACAGTCTACATGCACATCAAGCTTAAAATAAATAATGAATAAACCCCAAACACAGGGAAACACAGAAAACACTGGCAAAGCACAGCAGCAACGAGTTCCCAGGGTTAACGTCGGATGGAAAAAAACACAGTCTGCATGCACATCAAGCTTAAAATAAATAATGTATAAACCCAAAACACAG
>QEPC01001533.1:9210730-9223315 GCA_003113815.1 Sphenodon punctatus
TCAAGCTTAAAATAAATAATGTATAAACCCAAAAGCACAAAATGTTCAGCATTGTGAAGACACCTAACTTCCTAAGATCAACAGCCTAGGGGGAGGAGGATGCAGGGGGGGGGGAAGAGCCTGGGGGGAGGATGCAGGGGGGGAAGGCTGGGAGCCTACCGGGAGGAGGATGCGGGGTGGGAAAACAGCCTGGGGGTGCGGGGTGGGAAAACAGCCTGGGGGGTGCGAGGAGGGAGGAGGATTCTTACCTGCTCAGTGCTGGCTCCGGTGGTCTTCATCCAGGGACTCTGGGCTGTGCTGCAGACGGGGCGGGACTTAGGTTTTTTTTATTTTAAATTGCCCCCGTGTCCTGCTCTCCTCCGCGGAGGAAGGACTCACACGGGCAATTTAAAATAATTTTTTAAAAAACAAACCCAAATGTTCCCTGACTCCCTGCCTTGCCCCCCGCCCCCCCCCCGCCACCGTTCTGAGCGGCATATTGGGGGGGAGCGGCAACAAGGAATCGGCTGGCCTGGTGGTGGATGCGCGCCTCCAGCAGCCATGTTCTTCAGTATATGAGGCAGGGACCAGTGCGCATGCGCGCTGCTCCGTGCCTCAGGCGCCCGGCCCAAGGCATCTCGCCAGGGCACTTTAAACAAGCGGCCTGGTGAGAGCTTTCCTTGCACCCATTGAGCGCAATGGAAGCCCCTAGCTCGTCCCTCCACAGCACGTCCTATACGTGCTGTGTGGAGTGGAGGAGCTCAGCCGCCCAAATCGCGTTTTCCATTGGAAAACGCGGTTGGGCTTAGCTTTTTTGAGCCTTCTGGGACCCACTCCTTAGGAGTGGATCCCAAAAGTCAATTGAAACAGCGCCGCAGCAGCCTCCACTCTGAAGCAAAGGCAGAGGCTGCTGCGGCATTGTGGGAAGCGGCGGCGGTGCGTTTTTGTTGTTTGGTTTTTTTAAAGAAAAAACAAACGGCGGCACTGGTGGGCCCTCGGCGCTTGGGGGGGTCAGCGCCCCAAATTCCCTGGGAGGCCAGCCACCACTGCAGATAGGCAGATCCCAGGCCGTTTTAGGACTTATAGGCCTGGAAAACTACCAGCAGCCAGTGCAGAGAATGAAGCACTGGTGTAATTTAGGTGCAGGGGCCATTTAGGTGTCCAGCATATTGATGACACTGCACACCAAACCTCCGATTCACCTCGCTGAGCAGCTGCATGTACACGTTGAACAAGAGACGGGACAAAACAGAACTCTGCGGGACTCCATGCGAGAGGTCTCGGTATGATGAAAAATAATTCCCGAGCACCACCCACTGGGTCCTTCTGGTCAGGAAATAGCGGAACCATTCAAGAACAGTCACGCCCACCCCTCCACAGTCCCACAGACATGTCACCAACATCCCATGATCAACAGTGTTAAACGCAGCCAACAGATCTAACAATATCAACAGGGCCGAATGACCCTGATCCAAATCCCAGCATAGGTCATCTACCAAAGCCACAAGCACAGTCTCGGTGTCATGCCCCTGGTGAAAACTCAACTAAGAGGGTTCAAGAAAACCGATGCTATCAAGATGTTCCTGCAGCTGCCAAGCTACTACCCATTCAATAACCTTCCCTAAAAAGGGAAGGTTAGAGATAGGCCAATAGCTGACAGGGAAGTCAACGTCAAGTAATGGTTTCTTGAGCAGAGGCTGCACCACCGCCTCCTTGAGAAGGCTTGGCATTGTGCCCTCCCGTAGGGAGGCATTGACCACCCCAGCCAGCAATGGCTCCATTGCTCCCGGAATGAGAACCAATGGGACACTGTAATACCAGGGCACAAAAAATTGAGCTGATGGTGGGGTGGCATTGAATCAAGTCAGATTAAAGTTTACAGGTAGTGAACTGTACTCTGGATTTTCTATCGATAGAAATTCGTGTGCAAAATGGTCACCAGAACTGTTTTGCACATGCACACTCCCTTTCCAAAACAGCAGTGACAGTGTCGCCACCATTTTGGAAAAGGGCTGTCGGTCTGCACATTTGCAAAATGGTTACTGCTCAAGCACAGACCATCTGCCTTTTTCCAAAATGGCGGTTGCACTGCCACTCCCATTTTGGAAAAGTGCTGCAAATGTGCAAAAAGGTCTCCATGGCCATTTTGCACATGTGCACTCTGGAGCAAGGAGCTCAGCAGCGTGCCACGCTGAGGGAGCCTGCCGGGAGGCCCCCACAGCAGCACCAGGCTGGCGGAGCTTCAATCAAGCGTCCTGAGGTTGGTAAGTACACTCTAGGGCCCTAGGACATGGAGTAGGGGAGGTCGAACCCACTGCCTCAGGAGGGACTAAAGATGTGAGCACAGCTCAATTTCCCATTGACTTCAATGGGATTATTGCCCATTGTCTTCAGTGGGATCTGAATCCATAACAAATCCAGAAAATACAGATCAGAATCCAGAATGGATCCAGTTCCATAATTCAGTCCAGATGCCCATCCATAAAGGATAGTCTCACTTCAATTTAGAGAAAAAGTCACTCGATTATGACCTGTTTTTGCACTTCTTTGCAGCAACCAAACCTGGCCACTCTGAGACAGTATAGCGCTTTGTATGTTCTTTAAAGGGTGGAGGGGTGAGTCAATCCTGGAGAGGTATTCTAGATCTTACCTAAATTAAGGTGCAGTATTATAGAGGTTGCACAATCATGAATTGTACTGAGCAAGTAAACTGAATTGTTATACTTTACCACTGAACGTAGAATTAACTTGTGGAACTCATTGCTAGGGGAAATTCTGAAAGCCAAAAGCATAACTGGATTTTTAAAAGGACTGGATACATTCTTAGAGGATGAATCCATAGATGGCTGTTTGTTAGGTTGGTCAGGGAATGAGACCTCTGACTATCAGTGGTTGGGGATGAATAGCATATAATGGATCACTCCGAGTCCATAGGGCCTGTTTTTGCATTTCTCTGAGGCAACCAAAGCTGGCCACTCTGAGACAGTATAGTACTTTTTATGTTCCTTAAAGGGTGGAGGGGTGAGCTAATCCTGGAGAGTGATTCTAGATCTTACCTAAACCTCCATAGAACAGGGTTGAGCAAAGTTTCCTAATCCTAAAACCCACATCCATTTACCACAGTGGGGACAAAGAGCTGCATGTGGCTCTACAGCCACAGTTTGCCTACTTCTGACATAGAATATGCAGTGTTTTGAGCCAAGTTCTAGAGTAGATATCTATGAAAAATTTGCAACCCTGCCTGAAAACAAATCATTTTTTTATTGTTTCATTTTTTATTTTTTTCCACAAAAGTCTACTTTCAGATTAGGTATCTGGTTTTGAGTGACTTTAGATTGAATTGTGGTTGTGTTCTGAAATCCATCAAAGCTACAGTTTGAATGATGCTGCTTTCATTAATTTTTTCAGATCCCCACAGATAGAAGTGGAAGAAAGTATTTGTATGAATCTCTGCTAAATGAAAGTGTGCAGTACTATGCAGGCCTATTTTTGAGACAATTGGCTGCAGGAATAGCAAAATAGTAGGTAAATTAAAGCTACTCTCTGTCTTTGAACCCTTCCACTGACTTCAGAGAATTAAAACCATTAGGCGCCATCTCATGAGGGAGGAAAAGTTAAATAAAACTCAATCAAAATTGATGTGGTTCTCACTACAATAGAAGCTGTCTCTAATGAACTATCAGACACACATTCTGGTGGCGAATAGTGTGTATCAGACCTAGAAGATACTTTCTACACAATGGATTAAAACACAAATGGCACCAGAGGAGCAGTTTCGAACAGCCCTAAAGAAAATCAATGATGTAGAAAACAAGAGTTGAAGAAATGATGTTACAGACTATAAGAGTTCCTGCAGGAATTGAGGTCTCTGACCCTGTGAGGTTTTTAACTAGATGGCTACTTAGTTTATTGGATTTATTTAGGGGAAAAAATGTTTAAATGAGTCTGGATGTCGAGAAGCTTCTCTAATATGTCAAAGACTGAAAAATGACAAGAACTTTAACTCAGGAATGAAAGAGAAGCAGATTTTACATGCACTTGAAAGTGCTACTAATGTAGTGCCTACATAATATTTGCCAGTCATGATGGCTAGGCTCCTGGGAAGGTGATAATACTGTCACAGGGCCCCACTTCACCATGGGGTACGTGTTTTCAGGATCCGCACCCAAGAAGGTTGCTACTCAGGGGGTCATGCTCAATAACAATTTATTTACAATACCCCAGGCCAGGCACCAAGCCTCTGGCCACCCATAGTCCATACAGCAGAGCCTAGCTACAACCACAGTCCCAGGGCTAGCTCTTTGCCAACTCACATCCGAATCTCCCCCACTCACATCAAGGATCCTTTCTTCAAGATCCTCTTAGTCAGCCACAATGCGCACTCCTCAATAGTCGGGAACAGACTGCCATTTCTTGCTGAGTTCCAGACTATGCCCCCAATTTAGCCACTTCCTGTGGTGGCCATTTTAACTCCAGTTACATGGCAGGCGCCATCTTGTGGCACAGCCCTGCCACAATCACCACTACCGATTGCCTTATTTTTTTCCACATCAACGAAAACAAATAACTATAGCCTACAACCAATGTATCATTCACACACTTCACCTCTGGAAAATATGTCTGCATTATTGATTATGAGGGGTAATCCATAAAACTTACTCCAGAGTAGTCCCACTAACATTAGTAGGATTTCTCTAGAGCAAGTGAAATAAAGACTGTAGCAGCGTATACATTTAGACAACACCTAGCACAGTGCTGCGACTGTAATATGAATGTTAATAGCAACCTGTATTCATTTGCTACTGCTTATTTCTTTTCACTCATCTACAACAGCTTGTCTTCCAGATCGGCACATGATTACAGTTCAGAATGTGTGTAGGCACATGATGGACTACTTATGTGTAAACATGTAAGTAATTCCTGGTGTGCTTAAGGCCAGGATTTGTAAAAATAGGAGGCCAAAGTTACACTCCTATTAACTTCACACAGGGTTGCTCTGTGCTCAACATGCTTTAAAATCAGACCACATATTAAGAAGCCTGAATGTGGGCTAACTTGGGCTTCTGTTTTTAATCATTTGGATGTGTATACATGTATATACTTTTGACCAGCATACCTGACTGCAAGCTCATTGAGGAAGGTACTGTTTTTGCTAGATATCTGTAAAGCCCATGGCACCCTGGCTAAGCTGGTTAGGGAGCCTCTAAGGCGTCTACCTTATTTTTTCTACCTCTACACCATTATGCTCAAAAAGCATCTACCAGTTTCTGTCATTTATGTTGGTCTTTCACTGTTCTGTTCAATTGTCTGAGTGTAATCATAGTGCATCTGGCTTCTTTCTCTATTGTTCTGCATAGTGTTTTCTAGGCCACCTCTAGGTGGCACTGTAATAACAAGAATAAACAACATTACAGGTCATTAAGGGAGTGATCTGATGGCAGAAAATGCCAGAAATATTTGTGTGCGAATGTGCTTTGAAACAGGTGGACATCAATTCATAATAAATTACATTAATAGAAGTTAATGCAAGGGAGTACAATGGAGAGGGGAACATCAGGCCTGGGGACCAAATACAACCCATGGCTAACTTTTATTTGGTCCCTTTCCAGTGCCTAGATCTGGCCCCGTAGGTCCACTTCCTATCCCTGAGCACCAAAAGACTGAGCTCAGGGCAAGGGAGCAACGATGAGGGAGTGCACTCCAGGGATTAATGAACTGTTCCATTCATTATCCAGGTGAAAGTTAAAACAGCTTTATGAACAGGCAGAAATAGCTACCCAGTTTGTTAGCTAACACTATTAAATATCCAAATTATATCTCCTCGAGATAGAACGCTAGACACTTTTTAAAGCTTACCAAGACTCCAGGAAAGGATTGAAGCATCCAGTACTGTTGATTGTCAGTGGGTGTTTTTAAATGAGACGGCTCAATGCATGGCCTCCCACCATCCACATGGAAAGACGCTTGTTTGAAGTTGGTGCGTGGGGAAGTGCGCTCCTGTGGTACACGCACCGGCCACCCAGTCCCTGCATTGGAGCACTCCAGAGAAATCCGGAGTGCCCCGTGTGGGGACTGAGTGTCCAGTGTATGAATGGGGCAGCCATGTGGGGAGCCACCTGTGTGAAGCACTCCCCACACACTCCCTACTGCTCTCATATAAAAACACCCAGTGATAGCAGATGCACCATCGGTTTGATTGATATTAGGATATTTATTTATTTGACACAATTTTCTATCCTGCCCCTCTTGCTCCCAGGGCAGCTCACATCATAAAAACACATAAAATCCACAACACAATAAAAGAGAAGGAAAACAGAACCAGAAACACACCCACACACAACCCTAACCCAAACACTCCACCCTATATCCCATCTCCTCCACCAAAAGCCAGGCGGAACAGCCAGGTCTTACACATACGGCGGAAGGAAGGGAGATCTGGGTCCAACCGGGCCTCAGCTGGGAGGGAGTTCCACAGCCTTGGTGCGGCCACCAAGAACACCCTCTCCATAGTGGCCCCTGAGGCCACATGGGGAACCTCAAGAAGGGCGGTCCCAGCAAACTGCAGAGGTCACTCCAGGGCATGGGGCATGAGGCAATCCTGCAGGAAAGTTGGGCCAAGGCCATACAGGGCTTTATAGGTCAAAACCAACACCTTGAATCAGGCCCAGAAGACTATTGGCAGCCAGTGCAGAGCCCAGAGCACTGGTGTAATGTGCTCACAGCGGCCCGACCCCACAAGGAGACGGACTGCCGCATTCTGCACTAGCTGCAGTCTCCAAACCATTACCATGGATAGCCCCACAGAGAGCACGTTGCAGTAGTCCAATTTCAAGGTAATGAAAACATGGATGATAGTAGCCAGGTCAATATCTGAAACATACGGCCAAAGCCATCGCACCAGATGTAATTGGCGGAATGCACTCCTTGCCACAGCCCCCACCTGGAGGTCCAGGCGGAGCTGCGGATTGAGGAGCATGCCCAGACTGTGGACCTGGGGAGCCAAGGAGGGCAAATCCCATCAGTGACGGTAGCTATCCCATCAACTGCCTTACCCACTACCATCACCTCCATCTTGTCGGGATTCAACTTCAGTCAGCTTGCCCTCATCCAGTCCCCCACAGCCGCCAGACATTGGGTAAGCACCAAGATAACCGGGCCTGGTTTGGATGAAAAAGAGAGGTAGAGCTGGATGTCATCAGCATATTGATGACATCGCACCCCATACCACCTCATGACCTCACCATTTGATTGAAAGAAGGATATTAGTCTTTGTATACTGTGACTGTAGGACCTAATCCAGTGGTTCCCAACATTTATGCTCGGACTGCCCCATTTTGGGTGTTTTTAGACAAGCGCCTCCCCACCCATTATCCACCCATCATGCATGTTGCAGGGATGCATAGGGCACCAATGCAGCTCTGTAACATGCATGATGGGTGGGTAATGGGTAGTTGATGAGTGGGGAGGCACTTGTCTAAAAACACCCTTTGAGACTTGGCCCCCTTTTACATGAGACTGGCCCATTCATGCCCACACAGATCCACTGCATGTGCATGAGTGGGTGCCACCCATGTGACCGCCAAAGTGGGTGAGTGGGAGTGCTCTTACGACCCAGGCACCTCCACCCATCGCTCACCCACAGAGAAATTGGTCAAAATGGCGATCGCTCTATGTGTGGATGTGGGCGGAGATGAGTGTGCGCCCATGTACAACTGCCTCCCCACACCAGTGCACACACCCATCCCCCCACACACACCCATGGCCCGTTTAAAAAGGGCCTTGAATATAATTCAGCAACACCAAGGAGAGTATATTAAATATCAGTTGGGGCATGATCCCATCCATATAAGGACCACTTGGGGTCCTTACCCTAAATTTGGGGGCCTCTGACCTAATCCAAAGGCCTATTACAGTCAGATTTATCTTGTATGAGTTTTCTATAAGGCCTGCAATCTTTTATATAATTTAGCATTATAAAATTAAAGTTGATCGTTTAGGCAGGCAGTGGAGTACAAAGTCTACAAACAAAACCCCTTGAATTTAACAGGGCTTGCCCCCATGACAAACGTTATGCTTACGCTGAAGTGCCTAATCAATGCCCTGGTTTTAAGGATTTAACCCTGTGTGCTTAAATGTTGTGGACTTGCATCTCACAAATAACATTTGAGTATACACACCCAATGAGGCCATCACATGAGAGTTCTTTCTTTGAAATAAGAGGTATCCTTTTTTTAAAGAAAGAAAAACACAATTTCCAGTGTTTCTCAGAAGTGTGAGGATCATATTGTCCTTCTTTAAGAACGAATTTTACATTTTTTAAAATTAATTGTAAGTTGCATTACAAAATTGAGTCCAAAGTTTTCCAACCTGGTTTCCTAAAACTATGCTCCTAATGCCATAGTTAGATGTTTTCCTTTACAGTAAGACTTGTCTTCAGTTGAGAGTGCCCCCAGCTGGAAGTTAATGCTGCTTTAAAAAAATCCAAAACTACTTGTTAGCTTTTCTTGAGCACCTACTGGGCTAGTGAATCACCATACCACCAATATTTGTAAAAGGCTGATGGTGGTTTGGGTCTCTAAGGAAGTAAATAGCAATGTAAAATGAATTTCCAGTCAAACACTGCTGGGTTAAATTCTACATTAGCCTGCACAGTATTAGTTATTATTTTACATATAGAAGAATAAAACTTTGACCTTTTAAAATTTGGCAGCTTTCTGAGGAAAAAATGAAAGTGGCACTAAGTGTAATTTAATGCTCTGTAACAAGAATAAAAAGATATGGAGATACAGACTTTAAGGGAACTGTTAATTATCTTAAACTTAATTACAGATAAAGTCATGATGAGAATACATAAAAGGCTTGAAATGCAGCCAAAGCATTTCTCAAAGAACATTTGAAGATCATTGTTGTTTACCGAACACAAATTGCATACATAGATATAGAATGGAGGCAAGAAACATGCGTACAAAACCACAAGTGTAGGCATGGGAGAATACGGGACAAATTTAAAGCATTTAGGAAATAAATTTGCTCTGTCTCAGACAGCGAATGGTGACCTGAAAGAATGCTTCTTCAGATTATATTACTGGGATGAATGAATGCTTTCCAAAAGTACATATAAATACAAAGTACTGGTAGGACAAAAATCTTGCAAGTATTTAGGTACATGAGTAATTTTGCGTATGTATGTAGTCACAGTTCAACAGGATTATTTCTGTGAATGTGGATATCAAGTGTGGGCATATTCCATTATGAGAAAGGAGCATGGGTGCAAGGACTACGCTATCAGATGTAAAGGATCTGCTGCCAGGTTTGTCCTGATAGTGCTTCCATCACAGAACACTGGACACTCCAGTCACATGTTGGGGGCAGTGGAAGAATATGGCACCACTCCTCTCCTCTGTCCAGTCCTGAAGCCCACCACATGTGGCATCAGAAGGCTGCTGAGCCTTACCCTTTGTAGGCAAAAGCAGGATACTGGCCACATTTTACAGATAGACAGGAAGGATCAGTCCCCTGCAGCTCCCAACACCCCTGGGTGTCTTTAGTCATAATGCTGTTCAGTGTTCTGAAACAGTGTCCTACCGTTACAGTGTTTAGACGTACCGTCAACACAGTGTTCACCCCAAACACTGATTAAACTGTCAAGATCTGACAGTTGTTCACTTCCAGGCCGTTTTTACACGCGACGGGGGAAGGGTGTTGGAGGAATGAAACACGTTCTCAACATAATACAGGTGTTACTTGTGTACAGCGCGATGTTTTGAACACGTTAGCGAACACAGAATGAACACCCAGAGAACACGGATTGTACTCACCCTTTTGCCGTGGGTTTATTTCCTGTGTTCGCGATGAACACCTTTTCATCGTCGCGTGTAAACATGTACCGCAGTGTGTCTGCACATACTTCCTGTCACATGACTGAGTTGAGTGCATCGGAGGGTCTGGTAAAGTGGTTCCGGGGAGTGTATCTGGAAGTAGTTACGGCTGTGCACGATGCACCTTTTATTTCAAAGCGGGAAATTAAACCAGTAGCCGAAGCGGCCATCAACAGGAGCAAAATCTAGCAACAGTTTTTCACAATGGATGGGAGATCAAACGTGGCAGCTAGCAGCAGAGGACATGCTGGGAAAAATGGAAAGGCGAGGGGCCGTCCTTGGGAGACAGAGGAAACAAGAGGCTTCATCAGAATTTGGGTTGATCCCGCCGTGCAGGAACTTCTTGGGAACTCTCACAGGAATGAGTCTATTTTTAGACAGATTTCTGAAGGTATGAGGCAACTTGGATTCGAGCATGATATGCAGCAGTGTAGGCAGAGAGCAAAGGACCTCAAAAGGGGCTACAAGGAACTTAAGGATCACCAGAATAGATCAGGAAGAGGTAAAAGAACAGTTCCTTTCGAAAAAGAACTAGCTGAGATTTTTCACACAATAGAGCCATTGAACCTGATGTACTCGTTGGTAATTATGAGGATGCTATGCGGCCCAGGCTTGAGGTACAGCCACATGAATACCATCTACAGCAGTTATTAGTAAATGATGCTTTGGAGCAGGGTGGACCAAACCCACAGGGTGGGCTTGTTACAGAAATGTCAGACCTAATAATCAATCAAGAAACAGATGAGGAGTGGACTTATGATGTCCTGTTTCCAGACATCGATTCAGATGCAACAAATGTTGAGGATTGTGCAAGGGGCAATCATATTGATTCTCATCCAAGGAGTCAGATGGAAGGTACAGTTGCAGAGACAGGTGAGCTGTGTGTTATATGTTTTTTTGACATGTGAATGCATTACTTATGTTCCTATGCCAAACTAATACGGTTTCTTGGTCCTTTGCAAAGCGTGACTGTAATGTGTCATAGTATGGGGACCATTACTGCAGAAATGTATCAAAATATCAGGCTTGAATCCGGCTTGTCCTCTGTGGAGATATGAACAACTACAATCAGAAATTCGTACTTATGTTCCCCACTTCACAAAACCCCCACCCACCACATCTTCAATAAAGGACAAGGCCATGAATGTATTTATGTACATTTATTTCCAAGAACAGTGCAGGACAATTTATGTATCCCCTAAAAAAAAATTTAATTTTTTTTCTATCTTCCTTTAGCACCTCGTGAACAGGATAGCATCTCTGAAGAGGAATTACCCGATCAAACGCAGGTAGGTGTCCCAGGAGATGTTGTAGAAAACCTGCATAATAGGTCACGGGTACCTGCACCCGCAAGTGGGGCCGAACGATCCAGACGTTTCCGTCACAGGAGAAGGCAAAGGAGGGACGACATAGCCGAAAGAATGGTCAGCGAGGTAGGGAAGCGGGCCGATACCTTTCTTCAGACCATACAAAATATGATGGCAGAAGAGCGAGAGATGCTGGCCGACGATCAGACACTGCGTCTAGACCTGCTGCAATCTGACAGACAGTTCTATAAGGACTTGCTTGATAACATGGATTCAATGTGGGCAGACTTAAGAACTGAATTTAAAAAAGCTAACCGCATGCAGGAGCAGTTTAATGAGCATCAGGATGAGGTGGCAAGGAAGTGTAAGGAGGAGCTGAGACGGACATCAGATGCTGTACAGCAGCTTGCCTGGGCGATATTGGAAACACGGCAACAGTTACATTTCAGCAGACCATCTATGACTATTCCCCCACAGTATCAGCCTGCCAACCATGATGTGCATGCACTGATCCGTAATTTCCATGCACAGATCCCTGATTTGCGTGGACAAATCTCAGAAGTTCAAGCACTGATCCCTGATACTAATGTGCCAATCCCTAATCTGCATGCACTACTCCAACAGGGAAATGCTAATATATGCAGAAGTGCAGCCTGTTCATCTAGGGGACCGGCTGGTATGTGTGATGCTGCTGATCAGGCAGCACGTAATCAAAACAAAAGTAGCACAGTATGCATGCAGCTGGGTGCAAAGAATAATGTTGCCTCCTCTGATGTAGTTGCAGAAACATCAGCTTGTGATTACAATGCTCACATGTTAGGAAAAACAGGTAGTATCAGGAAGCAGAACCATACTCTATGCACCTCTGCTTTGCCTGTTGCTGGTTCTGTAGCAGATGTAAACGGTGCTTTTGAAACAAATGTTGTTAATCTTGACAACAACAGTACAGTACACACACACCCAAGAAGAACCAAACGACAGAGAAAAGAGCTCTGTCGTTATGATATCTGGAGGGGCATATGCACAGCTGCACTTTACAAACCATATGTTTTAAGAAATTTAATGGTATGATCCAGTTACGTCCAAAAGTTTACATATAGCAGTAGAATGGGTTAGAAGCAGCACAGCATGGTCCATAGGTTGTTTAGGCTTAAAAGGAAATATTGTTAATACTTGCAAATATGCAGTGTCTAAATATAATTATGCCCTGTTATGTATGTAATAACACTTTTTAAGAACTTCTGCTTGAAACAATATAATAATGTTGCAGGAAGGTTAAATATCTCTATGTTGTGTTACATCCTGTGCCTGACATGTTCCTTGTTTTGTTGCTACAAAGCTGTGCTGCTTGTTGGTGATGTGCGCACATCGAACGCTGTGTTTATAGGTGCTTCATTTCATGTTCTTCATCAAGTAATGTT
>QEPC01001533.1:9230327-9274185 GCA_003113815.1 Sphenodon punctatus
ATTGCCAAACAGTCCAAGACAGTTTCCTTCTCCAAAATTCTGCAGATATATAAGGCAAAGACACAGGTGCTTCTGAACTATGGTCAAAGTATAATCCCAGTAACACACGTGCAAGAGCTGGAGATAATTCAAAATATATTTCTAAGAGGCTTGCTAGGGGTTCCCCAAGCAATCCCAGCAGCTGTGGTACGGGCAGAAACTGGTATTTTTTCAATTCTATGCCTCAAGAAAATAGCATTTCTAAAATTCTGGACCCATATAGTGAACCAAGATGAGAAATCTTTGGTTTATCTTTGCCTTCTGGAAGAACTAATGAATACTGGTTCACAGATTTATCCTTGGCTTGCTACCTTCTATGCCTTCCTTAACCAAACAGGATTTTCAGTGCAGGAGCTGTGGCAAATCTCCCCAGAGCAACAAAAGAAACTACTTAAAGATAGGTTTAGGTTAGGCATACATATTTGTAATTTTTCATATTGTCATTGTGCATTTATTACTACTGCATTATAATGAGGAAGGAGTTCAACTTCTGAGAAATCTGGGGCAGGTGTCTGCTGGCACTTCTGGCACTGGTGGCAGCCCACAATGGAAATGATACCGAAAACAAAATTTTCATTATTGCTCAAAATCGATACTGATAACAACACAATAACGAATAATGAAAATTTGCTATTAATGATAACAAAATGACAGTTTTTAATAACGAAAAACAAAAACAGCAAATTACATGGGTCCCTGGTGCACACCCCTAGAACAGATGCAGAGAAAGTAATGCACATTTCTGCAAGCTAAGCTTGCACCTCCAGAAGGGAATTCTGGGTCAGCCAAGGATGCATCCGAAAAGACTGGCTTTCAGGGGGCATTGCTTTAAGGACATTTATTGCTTTATGGAGTCTAATTATTGTGACACCAAACTCCTTGAAAAATCGTGTTTGTTTCTGACAATCTTCCAGCCTTGTATCATATCAAGAAATAAAGGATCTTGGGGAACTGTCTAAATGCAATGTCAAAATTGTTGGGTTGATTTGCACATTTGTGAGAGCCACAAATGCTCTCAATCCATATATAGCTGGAGGAAGGCCACATAGTCTGTGTTCCACATAGGCTTCTCACTTCTCGGGGTTTTGCCTGCAGACTCCAGATTTTAACCCAAAGGTTCTCCCCCAATAACCTGACTAATTTTTGAGTATATCTCCCACTTATGTCTGTGTAGGATAAGGTTTAATATGGAGTTGTGGGGTGTCTCCACATGAGCTGGGAGGGCCCAATCCCCACGCAGTCCTGTGGCAGACAAATCACTGCTGCAACAAATCACTGTGGGGCCAACACGGGGAGCTGGCCAGAGTCGGTTGCAGGGAAGCTGGGTGGTCTGTCCCCTGTTGGAGCCGCCAGCCCAGCCAGGGCAGGTTGCAGCACCAGCCAAACGAATTTGTGCCTGCCTCTGCCCAGCGTCCCTTCCCCAGCCGGATCAAAATCCTGCCCCTGGCCATGACGTGGCTGTGCAAGATGGGCTCCAGGGCCCATCACTCACAGCCCAGCTGCAGAACTTGCTGTGCAATGGGCAGAATGGGCCCAATCACACAGGTTCCCCCACGGGCCACCTGACTCCAGTTGGGGTAAGACTGCTCCATGAAGCATCCTCTGAATTATTCTGAAGACACGTCATGTAACAGGCAGCTGTTCGCCCTGCCAGAGGCCGGGAGGAACAACATTTGGCTGCCACCAGCCACAAAATACACTGCATTGCGTGGCCCAGCTGTCCAGGGAGAGTAAGGCTACCCAAGACGTGATAGTCTCCTCTCCCTGTTACATCTGGCTGCACCCCTAATTTAAGTGCAGCTCAGAGAACATAGGTAATAATGAAAATCAGCCCTTTCTATGAATTTGGCACCCATGAGGAAGGCTTTCTGGATAGTTTGCTTTGTCATGTGAGAACATTTGTGTTTGAATTTAGCCCAGTACATAAGCAGGAATTAAAGGAGCTAAAGGCAAACCAAGCTGTCAGCAAAGGCCTAAAATCTCTACAACCTCTGGGGTTTTTTTCCTTTTGTTTTCTGATGTATTTATTATATTTTAGCCAGTGCAAAAAACACTATGGTTCATAGACTCTACAGGCTGTGCAACAGATGGTGTTGCTTTGGCTGGCGCATGAGACAGGTGTTAAAGCAACTTCCAGATATAATGGATCTAAAGCCAACAAATTCAAAAGGAACGCACAGTGTAGGAAGAGAAAAAATAGAGTGCATAGATAGAAAAAAGAGAAGTAGAGTGAATTAAAAATGAATGGTTTATATTTCATTGATCCATTTTGCTGCTTATAGAAACAAAGAAAATGTGACAACAGTGCTTAGAGAGTTGTTAAGTATACAAACACTGATGGTATTATTTTTGTGGTATTATTGATACTACTAATGATCTATAACAATAGTTACCTCACTAAAAATGGAGGCGTTTGAAGGCCTTTTTGACAGCACTCTGAAAAGTGCTTCTTGATTGCTAGCCTTTGGAAAAGAGTGATAAGTAACACTGGGTGGGTTGGCTTTTTTTTTTTTTTTTTTTTTACAAACACAGCATAAGGAAATAATTAATTTCCAGCCTTTTGCCTGTTATCAGAGCTTTTCATCACCTCCGTTTCTTTCAAGACTCCTATTCAGCCATTAATCCTCATTTTGACAAGAGACTTGGGTTGATCTGGCTAAAACAGGAAACAGATGTATCCTCTTATTCTTAACATAAATGGTGGGTTGGCTTTTTTTTTTTTTTTTTTTTACAAACACAGCATAAGGAAATAATTAATTTCCAGCCTTTTGCCTGTTATCAGAGCTTTTCATCACCTCCGTTTCTTTCAAGACTCCTATTCAGCCATTAATCCTCATTTTGTTTTGTTCATTTGTTTTATCATCTCCTCATTGTGGTGTTTTTTTAGTTCTCTGAAGCTAGTAAGCTAGTAGACAGGATTAAGTGTTGGTGGCTATCTGTTTCCTCTACAGAAAATTAAAATGTGAAGATTATGTCCATTATTTAAAATAAAATAAAAAATTGCTATAGAACAATGAAAGATTGAAGGTCTGTGGTTGAGTATTGTCATGATAAGTCCCTGTAGGGGCCAGGCTTTACTGCCTCAGCACGTGTAGTGACCAGACATCTAACCTTAGGTGGGGCAGTCACACCTTGAACTACTCCTCCACCCCTACAGAGGCCAGGTGAAACTATTTAAATGTCCCACTTGGCGTCAGCCAGGCGGTACGAGACACAGCTGAGCCCCCATCTGCCACCTCACCCATCAACATATGTTTGACGTGTGTGTCACTAGGGTTGCCACCTATGCAAATTTTGAAGGAACACTTATGGAAAATACATGTTGCAGGACCTGCATTTGTGTCTAGGTGCCAATACAGGCCTTGCAACACGTATTTTTCATAAGCGTTCCTTCAAAATTTGCGTATGTGACAACCCGTGTGTGTGTGTGTGTGAGAGAGAGAGAGAGAGAGAGAGCGTTTTCAGACAAGCCACTCCCCACCCACCCACTATACATGTTACAGGGCACCCATAGGGCAACACTGCAGCCCTGCAACAGGCATAATGGGGGGGGGGGGTTTGCGGGGAGTGGGTGGAGAGTGTCTTGTCTGTAAATGCCCAAAATTACTTTGTTTGCCTTTTTTAAAAAAAAAAAAGCCTCTGAGTTATGGAAATGGGCTATTTTAAATGTGCACAAGTTGTATAAATTATATTAATTAATTTATTATTATAATAATCAATATTTCTACCCCACCCCTCTTGCTTAAAGGTGACTCAGGGTGGCTCAAAATCAGATTAAAAACAATAATAATACAAAAGTAATATACAAATATAAAGCAATAATTGCCCTCCGCCGTCATTTCGGTTGTGGGGCCTTTGTTGCACTCCTCCCCTCTGCAGAGAAAGGAGGGCAGGACGCTGCAGGGGTTGGACGTGTCTTGCAGTTGCTGCAGGCGCCGCCGCTGATGCAGAGCTGTCAGTGAGGGTTGCTATGCGGCCCTCGCTGGCAGCTCGAAAATGAAGGCCTCTGATTGGCCAGGTGGGGGTCAGATGTCTGTGACTCCCCGCACGGAGCGTTCCCCGCTCATTCCAGGCAAGAGTGGGGAACGGTTTGCAGCACCCACCCTTGCCTCATACTGTGGTTTTTACTGGTTGTATTAGAATGGGCCAGGAAGGAATTTTTGGCAAGAAGAATTGGTCAGAGGGCCTTCTTGTTTTTTCGTCTTCCTTACAGTATTGGGTAATTTGGTTGGCCATTAGATGGTGTGGTGTTTTGCTATTATGATGTTATTGTTGGTTTTAATTGTCGCACCCTTGCGGGGGTCCAGTATCTGTTGGGAATTAGAATAATTTGTTTGTAGGAGGCATTTCCTTAAGAGATGGGGGAGCCACGCTTAACGCATTGCAGGGTCTGGCAGGCGAGGCGCTGGTTCTCTGGGGTAAGGGTGACCGTACACGGTGGTAGGGCATAGTATGGCCCCCACTGACGAGTACCTGATGCCTTACTCAAGTTCTGAAGGGCTGCGTCCTCTTTGGCCCTGCCCTTTGCGATGTGCAAAGGGGAGGCCTTAAATTGTGAGGAGGTTATTGAGGGTATATCAAGACCTCCTCTGTTTGTTATTGAGTTCTGAGTGTATAGTTGATACTGGACCCGAATCGCAATTGGCGATCTTATCTCCTCACCGAAATTTGATTTTTGTAATTTGGATTAATAAAGGGTGCGGCCATGTTCAATCCAAGAGCCGTGTCCTGTCTTCTTTCTGGGGGTGCACTGACAATAACAAGGCATGAAATCAGTGACCAGTGCAGAAACAACCCCCACCTAACCCCCTAACCCATACCACCTCCACCTCCCGCCCCCCCCTTCAAATGCCTGAGAGAAGAGCCAGGTATTACAGCAGGGGTGGCTGGTGGGTTTTGATGTTGGAGGGGCATTGGGGCAGTAAGGTCTCTCTTAGATTGTAAGCCTGCTAGGGCACTGGGACCGTGTCTCTTTCTTACAGTTGTAAAGTACCAGGTACATTTCTGGTGCTATATAAATGCTTGATGATAATAACAATAATTAATTAATAATAATTTAGGGATCTTGTAACAGTAGGTCATTCGTCGAAGGAACCAGCAACCTCAGCAGAAGACTGATGTGGCTAGAATGCTCTTAAAAACAAAAGTAATATTTAATCAGTAGACATGCTATTGTGAGGAATGGTAGATTAATATGTATATGCAGATAAAGAAATGTTATGTATGTACTATAATGGTAGGAGTACTTGTTACAGGTCTGTAATTTCCCTCCTGAATAGTTGTATTCACTTTTCAAGGTCTAGAGCACCTCACAAAAATGCACACAGGTCATCTGCACATACATGCATAGTACACATGCACCTACATTAGAATTTGTTGTTTAATAAATAAACAAGTACTCAGTAACTCCTCCATATTGACAAGGACAAACAATCTTTTGTTAGATAGATAGATAGATAGATAGAGAGAGAGAGAGAGAGAGAGAGAGAGTGTAAAATTAATATATAATATAATACAATTATTTATCCTTGTCAATATGGAAGAGATATTTACTGAGTACTTGTTTATTTGTTAACAACTTCTAATGCAGATGCATGTGTACTATGTATGTATGTGCAGATGACCTGTGTGGTTTTTTTATTAAAAAGTGCAGAAGAAAAATAATTTATGAACAACCAGAGAAAAGTAGCAGTATGAGATTTAGTACATTTTTGTGAGATGCCCTAGACCTTGAAAAATGAATGTGTGTATATATCGATCGATATATATATATATATCGATAGATAGATAGATAGATAGATAGATATAATATATTTTCCCCAGAGTATTTCCTCTCCTTGTCTTAGATCCTGGCTCCTTTAATTCCTGGCTCGTAGGATGTTAACAAACAAGAGGGGAGGTCCCTGGAGCCTGTGGTCACTCCATGCCCGCCCTCCCAGCAACCACCCACAGGTTTCATGCAGGACCACAACTAACGTGATCCTCCCTGCCATAGTCTCTCTCTCCCCCTCCCCCCCCCTCACACCATAGTGTTGCAGTCACTCCTTGGATGCTCTAGTCTGCTGAATGTGACTCTATGGGTATTTTCAGATGTTACGAGATCACAGTGAACCACGGTGAATACCCACCTGTGGTCAATGTGTCTCAAACGTCTGTTTGGCAGCAGCCAGATGTTCACCACGGTCAATAAACACAAGGGGTCAATTTGAACCACGCTTCCCGGGCTAGCCGGGGGAATGTCCCGGGAAGCGTGGTCAAAGAGATCCCCAGCGGGGACCAAAAAAAAGTAACGTCTGGCCGGGCGCCATGGCCCAGGATCACCGGCGGGATCCCAGGCCGTGGCGAATTCGGCCTGACGCGGCGGCCGCATTGGCCCCGCCGCCCGCCCGTCTCCCCGGAGGGCGGGCGGCGGGAGCGTGGAGGGGGCGGGGCCGTGCGGCCGCACGTTGCGCCGCGCGGCCCCGCCCCCTCCCAGATTCCCCGCCGGGATCCCCCCGGCATGTCTGTTGCGGCATGATGGGGTGACCCCGGCGGGGAATTAATGGGTTGATTTCAGTACGGGGCCAATGGGCCCCGTAACGTCTGAAATCACCCTATGGTGCTGAACATAGGCAGAGATGGCCATGCACCCAACAGATAGGGCACCGTGGGGGTGCCCCGTGCTCCCCCAATGCATTGGAGGTGGCCACAGGGGAGCGCCTTGCCCTGCCTTTCCTTGGATTCACCTGCATGGTGTCATCAGCCTTCCCTGGGATGCTGCCATAAGTAGTGGCCCTGAGTGAACATCCGGCAGCCAACTGACAGTCAAACAGGTGAATCCAGAGTTACTTGAGCAAAAATGGGGCAACATCTCATTTGTTTACACCCAGAGTTTCCATTCCAACAGTCCAATCCAGTAGAATTTAACTTTAATTGGAGTTGGATCAGGTCCTCACTCCCTTTAGACTAACTGTCCTATTTACTTAAATTGCTCCCGATAAGAAATGCAGGTAAAAAGAGCAATAATCTCTCTCCTATAGACCCCTCAAAAAGGGCAGAGTATAATGAATATACTGCATGTTAAGCATTCTCTGTTCTTCCAGCTTCAAAGTGAACCAGTAAAATACTTAAAGTTCCAATCCCCATAGAATAGGTATATTGAACTACTAGGTCCTGCGGCATTTTCTCTTATGAATGACAGGGCTGGATTTTAAGCCCTGTCATTCGTAAGGGAAAATGCCACAGAACCTGGCTGATGACATTTTTATCCCCGCACCCATGTTTGGAGATAAACATTCAGATTCCTAGCCGGGAGTTTGCTGGGCCAGGTAACATAGGCAAGCAGCCTAAATCAACTATTCTCAAGGAATTTGTACAAAATGAACAGTGATGGGGTGGTGACCAATTTTTAATTATTTTTTTTAATTGTGGAAGGAAAAAATATGAGAGTAAGTATATTAATACTTAGAAAATGTATTAATATAAATTTCTTGAGTATCCTGAAAAACAAACATAGTCAGCTGCCCCGAGCTGTTTTCAGGAGGGCCAGGATATAAATTGATAAAATAAAAATAAATAAAATAAATTTTCCAGTTTTACTTTGTTTAAAATGTAATTATGATTTTGAGGAGCCTGTCATATGTTCAGTTGCTGGCATGACTGTGTTCCATAGCCTAATAAACTTAATATACTCTGTGTTTATAATTAGTTGCTTGTGCTTGCCAAAGGCCAGGCTCCAACTGACCTCTTCTAGGTCTAGTGATTTGAATGGAAAGGCATTTTCACTAGCCTTGCCTTGGAAATGTGTGTGTATAAGGCCATTTTTAGATGGATGCTCCCCCACCCCCAGCCCCCCAATGTTCAGTGTTTGGGCAGATGTTCCTCCGGTGAGGGTGTCCGTGCAAACGGCCGGCGGTGGGTGGGTGGATGGGTGTTCACTCGGTGTTCGTCCATACAAATACCGCGGATGATGGGTGGGGGTGCGAGTGTGCTCCTGCACAACACCCAGCTCCCACCCACCCACCTCCACCCGCTGTGCCAGAACACCCATCCCCCCATCCACGTAAAATGGATGTCCATGTAAAAACAGCCTACATCATCATCCAGCCCACATTTTCTTTCTTGTTTAGCTAAGTCATCAGAATCTTCGGCACCAAACTGTGCAGGCTGAATATAAGGTGTGAGATTTCTGTTCCACAGGTGACAATGTAACACAGGGGAGCTGTCCATCTTTTCAGTGACTGATGGCAAATATTAGAAAGGTGTAAATAGGGTTTTGAGAATCAAACCATGGAATCATTGTTACTGCTAGTTTTATTTTAGCAAGTAGAATACATTTTTTTTACATCTCCTTTTTACACATTTGGCAAAACACTAGCTTTTGCATACCTCTGGTTTTGGTATAAACATATTTGAAAATGTATTTCCACATTCCTGTTTCTCCCTAGTCCCATGGCCATTACATATGGGTAATTTTTAAGTGACTACTTGGAAATCTATTTTTAAACGAGTGACTTTGCACTTACAAGAGTAAAGCTGAGTATTTTTATCGAATAAACATCAGAATAAATAGTATTGATCCTCTTGTGACGGGGTAGTGAAAGGCATTATAGAAAGGAACCCTAGAATCTCATAGGTTGCTCAGTGAATGATGAAGAGCAGTCCACTTTGCAGTGCTCATTTTTTAGTTCAGGAACACTTATTTTTTTAAAAAAAATTCTGTTTAAAATGTTCTACAAGAAGGGAACTTATAGTAAAATAATTCTAATAAAAGGTTCTTGTGATGGCAAATTGTTGCCTTCACAGAACCAATCTTCCTCTTGAGCTGGGGCATTAGTCAAGTAGGTTAAACACTCAAGTCATCATTATTATGCTATATGATTATGCACTGATTAGGCTTCAGCAGGTGACTGTTTTCAGTTTGGGACATCTGATTTTAAAAGCAACATAGGGAGTTGGAGAAGATCCAAAAGGAAATAATAAGGGGTATCAAATAGGGTGTGCACCCTGAGAATTTAAAGATCCAGGAAATGGCAGGAAATTGACATTTCATGATTAAAAAAAGGAGAGACAAAAAACAGGAACCTTTTTGTCTTTAATTGTTTCCACCTGGAATACCATTGGGAACAGACCAAGCCTTGGTGCCTGGAGAAAAGCTTTCCTCTGCACCGCTATTCACGCCCAGACAGGTGGGAAGGAGTTCAAAAACAAACACCAGAGCAGCAGGGAAGGGAGGAGACACTAATCAGAAGCCAAGCCAATGAAATCAGCTCAGTTCTGCTTTCACTGCCACCACCACAATGATCTTCTTTCCTCTTCCCGCCTCCACAGCCTGACTCACTGCCTCCCCTCCCCCCCAATCCTACTGAAGCTACTGGTACACTAGGTGGGATGGTTTTTGAGGATAGGCTGGTGGGTATAAAAGGCCAGGTACAGCTGCAGAAAGCAGCCACTGCCTAGGCATGGTGGTGGTGGGAACTAGGAGAACTCATTTATGATTGTGACCTGTTGTCTAACTGTGATGTAAAGGTGAATGTTACCCAAAGTTGTTCCTCAACTACAAACTCTGGGGGGGAGAGCCAGTGGAACTGTGTTTATAGTCTTTTTTGTATTGGTTAAAATAGTTATTAAATCCTTCCTGCTGAGTGCTTGCTAAGTGGGAGTTACTGATCATCAGTATAGAACCAGAATCTTGCAACACCTAGGTCCTTTAGTCTGTCTGTGGGTGCAGGGTACATCAAATCAACTCAAATCAAATCAAATATACATTTGGTGTGACCATAGGTCTTTACCACAAAATAGACCTATGGTCACACTCGATAAAACAAATACATCTATAAAATCAATCCAGTAGTAATATATAAAATATAACAAATATAAATAAATAAAATAAAATAGGATTAGAATAGTCCCCCACATAAATTCCAACATCAAGTGCTTGCCATCATAACCAGCCAACATCAAAAGGATATACCACAAAAAGCACACACCCACAAGAGCCCCAGACAGATTTTTAAGATCTCGGCCTCAATTCTCAAGCATGTCACCAAGATCCCGCACAAATATCATAGGGTATTTTCAGACGTTACGGGGCCCTTTGGCCCCGTACCGTAACGAACGTCTTCGTTCCCCGCCGGGGTCACCCCGGCACGGCCCAACAGACGTGCCGGGGGGATCCCAGCGGGGAAAGTGGGAGGGGCCGGGGCCGCGCGGCGCAACGTGCGGCCGCACGGCCCCGCCCCCTCCACGCACCCCGCCGCCCGCCCTCCGAGGAGACGGGCGGGCGGCGGGGCCAATGCGGCCGCCGCGTCTGGCCGATCGTGCCACGGCCCGGGATCCCGCCGGGGATCCCGGCCCGTGGCACGCGGCCAGACGTTACTTTTTGGTCGCCACGGCCCGCGGTCCATTTGACCACGCTTCCCGGGACCTTCCCCCGGCTAGCCCGGGAAGCGTGGTTCAAATTGACCCCATGTGCTGATTCAGCGTGGCCAACATCTGGCGCGCGCTGAACAGACGTTCAGGGGCCTTTCGCCCCGCCGCGGGGTTCACCGTGGTTCAGTGTGGTTCAGCGTGATCTCGTCACGTCTGAAATCACCAATATTTACCCAATATAAGAACTGAAATTGTGCAGGATACATTTATAAGCCCAAATAATCAGAAATTGTGTCTTAAAACAAAAGCCTGCAATAAAAACCTGGCCACCACAATAGAGATCTCATTAGCAGAATCTTCTAATAGATACTTTTCCAGTTCAAATGTAGGGTACATTTACTCAAGTGCACCCTTTTTAGTGGACAGCTAGGGAAAACCTGTGTTTGTTTTTATTTATATATTTATTTATTTATTTATTTATTTAGGGGTGGAATAGTTATTACACTTTGCAAAAATCCTTTTTTTGGTGGTGCTTGTTCAGTGGGAACCAAACAGTACAGATGCAGAATCTCACAGCACCTGGGTCCTACACTCTGGGTAATTTCAGACATGCATTTGCCACGTACAACCATGCACCCGGATCCATTTCGGATCCCTTTGAGGAATCTGTCCGTCCGTCCTTTAGACGTGCCGGCTGATTCCTACAGGGGATCGAGGAGGGGGCGGGTCTGTTTGGCACGGCGTGCGGCCACAAAGCCTGCCCCCCCCCCCCCCCCGCGCTCCCCTGGCCGCCTTCCCTCCAGGAGACGGGCGGGCGCAGTGGCCAATCCTGCGACTGCACCCGATCCCACATCGGGGTCCAGGCCACAGTCCGGAATCGGCAGAGGTAACAGACATTACTTTCTGCCAATTCCAGACCATGGTCCAGCTGTCCACGGTTCTGGAACTCCAGGTGGCCGGAGGTCCAGAACCATGGTCAATGTGTTTCCCGCTGGGTGTTCACCGTGGTGAACATCTGGTGGAACGCACTACAGACATTATGGTATCATGGCCACCACAGGTGGTTCATTGTGGTTGATCGCGGTATCGTAATGTCAGAAATTACCCTCTGTCTGTGAGTGCAGGCATGAGCCCCTGGGCACAATACAGAAGTCACATGTGTGGCTGCAAAGTTATTTCCACATGGTTTGCATATGTGCCACAGTCCCCATGTATCAGTGGTGCACACGGATTGCACACGCACACTCTTCTGTGGAACTTTGGATCGGCCCCTTTTTATTTATTTATTTTATTTATAATAAAATTTGTATGCCGCCCCCTCCTGCTAAAAGCATCTCGTGGGGCAAGTGTTTATCCAGAACACTTGCCCCACTAGACGCTCTGGAATGGAGAGTGAGTGGAAACCATGCTCCTATTTTGTTTGTAAAAAATAGTTATTGCACCTTGCAAAAATCCTTCTTTTTGGGTGCCAGGTAGGTGGGAGCTGCTGATCAGTATAGAAACAGAATCTCACAGCACCTTGGCCCTGCAGTCTTACTGTCCTGCATTCTGATTGCCCTCTGTAAAGCACACCAAAATGGCCGTATATATCAATCAGAACAGGTCCCCAAATGTTGAGACATGCAGGCAAAAGCCCCCACAAAAAATGCCACTGAAACCAGAACAGAAATCAGAAACACAATGTAACAGGGCAGAGTCCCGCATTCCCACCTCATCAAAGAGGCAGCTAATTTGCATGCGCATCTGCTCTGCTGGCTTCCTAATGACCCTTTCCTGCAGGTGTGAAAGTGGCCTTAGGTTGCTTGCCGACGTTCAGGGAGGGGCGGGAACTAACTTGAGTTTAACTTTCACTTGAGTGTAACTCATGTTAGCATGGTCACGTGAAATCCCCGCTCGCGTGCGTGGAGGTGTTAACATTTTCCCATTCTCCCATTAAATTCAACAATGTGATACAGGACTCAAAATCCAGTTAAGCTCATGTTAGTCCCCGCCCCTCCCTGAATATCGGCAAGCACCCTAAGGTGGGATATGCTAACAGTTTTCAAATATTTTTATAGGGTAGCTGGAGAACATTTGTTCTTCCTTGCTACTAAGAGTAGGATAAGAAGCAGTGGGTTCAAGCAAAAGCAAGGCAGATTTAGATAAAAGCTCAGAAAAAAGAATCATGACTGTAAGAACAATTAAGCAGTGAAGCAAACGTACTTGGGAAGTTGTGGATTCCCATTCATTTGAGGATTTTAAGAAAAGGCTGGGTATTTGGAATGGTTCGGGCATGGTTGAACTTTGCAGAGGACTGGGCTAGATGTACTTTGAGACCCCTCCCAGCTCTCTTGAGTCTAATCTCACTGAACTACACCAATTGCATTTTCATCTCCAGACATGTTCTGGTCTCTTCCTTTTGGGGGTGGTTTTTTAAACATATATATTTAGACATGCACATGCTGGGAAACAAAAACAATATATACCAACTCACTTCACCTACGTAATCATTAAATTGCAGCTGATTCATTCACTAACTACTTGGGCTGAATTTAAGCCAGATGAAAGAACAAGAATCACATCAGTCCCCTCAGAAATTTAGGGTACCCATTTATTTTAATTTAAATTATCCCGACTGAATGAATGAATGAATTTATTTATGGCATAAGCCAAAAAGTTTAACAAAATCAGATATATACTACAAACAAGCATTATGCCATATAAAAGTACATCATGAAAATATACACATTGGGCATTTTAAAATATGTACCTTACTCTTACCAGAGCAAGTGTTTTGGTGGGGCTCGGCTCCTAAGCAATTGGTAGAGTCTGTACTTCCCAACAAATACCTAACTTTTATCAGAACGTGCCATGGCAGGGCCTAACTTCAGAACAATACATAACAATCATCTAGTTAAAAATTATACATTCTCTAAATTCAATATTGTATTAATTAAATCCATGGAGCCGAAGGTCCTTTCATTCTAGATTCTAGAGTTTCTGGACAAGTTGAATGTCAAATTCTGCTTCATTGATCTAAAAAGTTAAGTACAAAGGGTATCCGTCAACATCAGCAATAATCAAACCTTTTCCCGAAACTTATTTCAGTTTTCGAGTTTCACAAAGTTATTTAGCCAGTGCTGTAAAATCAGTAGCAGATTCATTCTGCAGTAACCAGATAGTTATTTCAAATAAATTGAATACAGAGATCCTTTTTACAATTGGCAAAAGAAACTTCTCCCTTGAAATCTGATACAAGGGGCACTCCCATAAGTAATGCATCGTATCTTCCACCTTCCCGATTGTGCATGCGCTCAATCTTAAGACATAAGGGACTCTGTTCCATCTCCCTTCCTGAACTTTGGTATCTTTTAACCAAAGTTTGGTCAGGACTTCTCTATGGGAAAATTGAGTAACAGCTGACTGAGATATTTTGGTTGGATATTATCAAAACAAATATAATGATAGAATGGTATATATCCAAAAGACCTTGCTAAATCATGATCATTCTGGGTAGAAATTTCTATAAAATACTCAATAATAAGGGGGTTTTCATTAGCCATGGGAATTGCTTGCAGCTCAGTCACAAGAAAACCCAGCGCTGCACTCTTCAAGGATGTAACTACACCCTGAATCCATATACCTGAATGGGTGCCTGAGACAGTCATTTCAATTAAAGCCTGTTTGGGTAGTCTTCTCGGTAGAAGTGGTCTAAGCTTTAGCCAGTATAAAACTGGTCTTAGCTTAGCCCTAGTGGCAATGCTTGTAAGCCTTGTAGTACTTGTTTCCACCGTAACCACTGAACGTGGTGTACTTTTTTGTACTGCTAATATTCTCCTCAGAAATTTCGCTTGTACTTTTTCTATGATTTCAAGTGCATTTGGGTCCATACCACAGATCTCAGCTCCATAAAGAAGCATTGCTTCCATTTTTGCTCTTCCTACCTTAAGTGCCTCTACACAGGCTCTTCTTGCTGTCTTAAGGTAGAAGGTCAATATGCCACCCATTGTCTGCGCAACTTTATTAGGCATCTTTTGAGCGTAGGAAACCCATGACTTTGAAGTAGCAAATGTTAACCCTAAATATGAGAATGTCTTGACTGTTTCTAACCTTCCTCCATTTATGAGCCATTTCACCACCTTCCTATCCCCAAAGGGGATCCCCTTAGATTTTTGCACATTTATTTCTAACACATTTTGGGTGCAATAATCTCCAAAACAGTTGAGAAGTCTCTGTAGACCCAAAACAGCCATGTAATCTGCGTAGAGACGGCAGGGCAGTTTCCCCCCACCCCCCAAATAAGCTGGGCAGATGAAAATTCATTTTCATTAACTGTTTGCATAAATCATTCAAATAAAGATTGAAAAGGACAGGTGATAACACGCAACCTTGGCGGACACCACGGTTTGAGGCAAAACATTCTGTCATTTCTCCTCTAAATCCGTATCTTACACTTGTCCTTGTTTCCTCATAATATGCCTTGATCAAGCTTAGCAATGTAGGATCCATCCCCACCTTGCTTAGCTTAGTCCAAAGAAGGACTCTCTCAACTGAGTCAAACGCCCCAGAGAGATCCATAAATGCAATATATAGTTTTTGTTTCTTTTTAGTATACTTTGAGATAATATGATTTACTGTAAAACACTGATCCATACAAGAATAACCTGAACGGAATCCTGCTTGATCCTCCCCCATTATGTTGGCTTCCTTAATACATTTTCCTGTGTGTTCCAGCAAGTGTCTGCCGAATATTTTTGCTGAGATATTTATTAAACTTATAGGTCTGTGGGAGGATGGATATAGTTTGTTGCCCTTCTTATAAATAGGAACCAGAACATTGACTCTCCAAGTTAAAGGATAAATATTGGTTGTCAATATAGCATTAATTAAAGATCTCATAATTGAAGTCCAGAATTCTTTGTTTGCCTTAAATAATTCCGGTGGCAGCATATCAGGACCTGGAGATTTCCCATTTTTCATTTCCCCAATATATTTATCCACCTGAGAATCTTGGACCTAGTAGTCTTGTATAGGTTTTCCAATTGCCAAATGTTGAGAAACTTCCCGTTCTGCTGTACTATTTACTGTAGCTGTGAATTTATTTTGAAAATAAGTTTCCCAAGCAGATGGATTGATATTGGCATCCACCATTACATTTCATGATTTAGAATAACCAGAACTATTTTCCAAAACTCACATACATTATTTTGCTTAACTGGGCACTTTAACTTGTTCCAACATTCTAGATGGTAAATCCATTTATTTTTATTTTAAAAGAACTTTATACCTGATTAACAGCTGATTTTGAGGTGCCTTGGTTTTGAGAAACATAACTATTTCTACATAATACCAGATACTCCATTAAATTTCTTTTTGCAATTAAACATTCCTCATTAAACCAAGCTTTGTGAAAACTTATCTTGTCCCTATAGGTCTTAGTACATACATACTAGTACTTGTTTAAGCTGGTCTACCAGTATTTGATAACTTTCCCATATAAGAGAGAAGGGCTCTAAACTCACATCTGGCATGGTGACAGTCCACTTAGCACATAGAGCTATAGTCTTTTCTTTCACCTCCTCATTCCAGATTACCCTTTTCTGGTATGTAGCATTATCTCTGTCCTTAGGTCCACTACACATATATCCTAAAGTTATAAAAAGAGGGAAATGGTCGCACGAGAAACAATTTTGCGTTCTTTACATATGTCCAGGCTTCCACAGTCTACTAAAAAATAATCAACTATGCTGGTTCCCACTGGGGAGTTATAAGTGTACTGGCCTGGAATATCTGGAGGGACACTTTTATTTAAAGTCCTGAAACTGCATAGATACATAAATCTTAGGAGCTCATTACCATCTGGGTTCACAACCTTGTCAATTAGGACAAAAGCAGGACTATACAGTATTTTATCCATTTTCTTATATGAGTCCAGATAAAAATTCCCAACCCTAGAATTAAAATTGCCTGTAATGAAAAAGAGGGCTTCTGGTCTGATTTCTTCTAGAAATTCAAGTTTAGTTTCCAAGAGTGTAAACCACCAACCAGGAGGTACCCCTCATTTTCTTGGTGGAAAATACACATTATTTAGAAAACAGGGCATATTTGCTGGGAAGTCCAAAAGAACTGCTAGTAGGTATGGGGTATAAAGGTCTATCTGGGCATATGTATAATTTAGTCCATGGTCCACCAATGTTACAAGACCCCCTTTAGCTCTACCATACTGGCTATCTTTTCATGCTGGAGCTGTGAAAGATTGGTATCTGTTTAATTCGTAGCCTTCTAACATCCATGTTTCTTGGAACACAATCAGCTGAGCTTGCCTTATAAACCTAAGACAATCAGTCTAAATCCCTATTACTTAGTCCAGCTAAGTTCCAAGATACTACCTTAAGATCTTGTTCACGTGGATTAGACACCTATATATGTTGATCTAATCAAGCCTGACTTTCATTTCCTCTAAATTTATTACTTACAAACTCTTGCTGTTCCCCTGCACCACGTTTACTTAGAGACAGGCTGTGGTTAATGGCGCTCGATCTGTCTGTTTGAGTGTTCTCATACTTATTCTCACTAGGTAGCTTGTAATATCTGCTATATTCCTGTTGCACTCTCCCCCGTTAGGGAAAGTGTCATCACTTATTTCTAGCCCTATAGGCGAAAATTCTGCCTTCTCCAAGATCTGTGCTCTCATCTGCAGATCCCTGAAGCCAGCCCTGACTGGTGGCTCCCTGACAAAAAAAAAAAGTCTGGTCTCAAATATCATATCTTTCCTAATTGACCAACTTGGGAGTCCTATTTTCCTAGTTAGGTACGTAATTACCCGGTCCTTCAGGGAGTATCTAGACTTGTGCCTTCCCATTGGTAAATCATATATGACAATGGTCTGTTTCCTCAGCTCCTTTTCCAGCATAAATTCCCAGCTCTGTAGCTGTCTACAGTAAATAACCCAGACTCTGGAGTGGAAACTTCAGTTAGGGAGAGTAAGTTACCGCTGGGCACTCCAGTAATCTCAGTCCCCAAACTTAATACTTGGGGGAAATGGCTTGGATCAGTATTTCTTGGGGCAGATGTGTCCAAAATTCTTATATTTGTGCCTCCATTATATTTCTGAGATAATGTTATTAATTGTTTCTCAAGACCAGAGTGCAGTAAGTTAATGTTATCAAAGCCATCCCAAACAGTTGAGTTCAGTGATTTCAATTCTCTAAGAATATAGTCCAGTAGGCCCTTAAGCTGCCCACAAATACAGTCCTCGTATGTTGATGGGGACGGTGTTTTTTTTTTAATGTATAAAATTCACTGTTGGTGATGCAAAATTATTTTTAAAATTCAGTAAAACTATTCCCTAGATTGGATTTCATTGTTAATGAGCTGTTATCTCTGCCTGGCACAAAATCCAGAGCGAGGGGACTTTAAAGTTAATTAATTAAAGGTTGGATTGTTAAGTCCCCTACATTCTGTAATGTCTGATTGCTCTTCACCTTATTCTTCTGAAATAAAGTGCTATTACTTTGGATCATCCTTTCCCATGGGGGAAGCATTCTTCATAACAAAGTTCGTTATTTTAGTTTGAGTATTATGGACCCTAGCTGCGTTCAGCAACCCCTTAGAACCTTTCCTATCCATTGTATATGGCTATAATCGACTTACCATGTGAAAACTGACAATATACAAGTTACGTACTCTTTTCAAATAAGTCCTTGTTATTTAATACCTTTGATTTTTGATCTCTAAGTCTCTATATGGTGCCTTGCCCTACCCGGGGTCTGCTGATAAGACAGATGAACCCTGAAGTCACTTAGAAATACCTTGCCCTTCCCAGGGCTTGGCCCCTGAGTCTCTTGAAGATGCCTTGCCCTTCCCGGGACTTGCTGGCAACACAGCTTAATCTCTGAGTCTCTTGGAGTTGCCTTGCCCTTCCTGGGGCCTGCTGGAGAGATTCAGGGGCCTTATTCTTCCCCTTATTCTTCTCCTCCCCCCCCAGGGTTTCTGACAGCACAGTTTAGCCCCTGTCCCAAAAACTTATTTTGTTCCCCAGGGGGCTTCTGTTAGGACTATATGGCTCCCTTAGGAGACAGCATGATAGCTGGTTTATTGTAGACCTCAGTCCCGTTAGTTTTCTCCCTTGATTGGGCACCCTGCTCTAAAATTTGCAGCTAAACTGCTCGAATCTCATAAAATATAAAATGTTGTCTCAATATAAAAATCCTGAACCATAGAAAAAGACAGGACAGTCTAATTGTGACCTTCCAAACAAACAAAATGGGGGCCCCTGCATAATTGACAGGGCTCTCCCAGAACAAAGTCTATAGCAACAACATAGAGATAAAACTGCTAAAAAATCAACAAAATAAACCAAGTTTCTCTTCCTTTCCCAAACAGAAGCTCCAGGACAGTCTATCAATTTAATCCAGTAACAACAACAAAGGTTACTGGGCCCAAAGTTACTTACAATGCCAATTCAAACTGTGAGATGGCAGGCCTGACTTCTCCAGGCTCCTTCAGGGCCATGGCCCTTCAGCGTGTGGCTTACAGTGCATGCTTATGGCTGCACCGGCCTCCAATTGTCTTTTAAGCTCCCCAAGGGGAGTGGTTCCTTCCTAGTCAGCGCAAAGCCCCAAGCTCCACTCCCGCTGATACAGACACAAGTGTGCTCCTTCTACGATCACCTCCACTGATGGTGTGAGGAGGCTGGAGTGAGCACTCAGTGACTCCTGGCCCCTGGTGGTATCCGGCTGGGCCCAGACGTGGACACAGGCACCCTGATTCACTGCCTCTGTTCCAGCACCGCTCTCTGCTGCGGGGCCTCGAATCTCAACATCCACGCCTCTGCTCTCCTCTCAGGCCACCCTGTGGGAGTCCAGGCAGGTGGGTGAGCCAGCAACGCTGCTGCCTTATCCCAACTGTAGTGAGAAGCATGAAAAATGATTATTCATGTTTGAATCTAATTGACATGATTAGATCTGCTTAATAATTTCCTTGCTTCTGCTTAAAAATAAAACTCATGGCACATCATGGGAAAGAGTATTGATGGAGTTTTTTATGCTGGTTTTATTGATCCTATATATCACAAATGCTTGGAAGTGACTCCTTTAATCTTGAAGTCTTTATATATTCTCTACCTTGCTCATCCCTGCTTTTACAATAATATGCAAAAGAAAGAATGGGTGTTTTTAGACAGACGCTTACTCTCCTCATGCTTCACCACACCCCGGGGTGGCCCATCCATGTAAAGTTGGGCTACCCTGGCACCGGTGTGTGACAGGTGGAGCAGGCAGTGCATGCTCTGGGGGAGCAATGCTTGTGATGCTCTGGAACATCCCAGAGCACCGCGAGCGGAGCAGGCCACAAGAGTACCGGCTGGGGGCAGAGCAGCAGTCTGTCTAAAGAACAGATGGTCACTTCAGCTCTGCGCCCAGCTGCAGTTTGCCCCAGCAACAACCATAGAGCTGCGGACGGCAGCCTACAGCAGCTGCCGATCTACCTGCAGCTCTGTGGTGCGGTGCAGGACCTAAGACCGGTCGGTGTGTGACAGTGGCAGGCTCTGTTTAAACCCTCCCTCCCACCACCGGAGCAGACCTGAGGGTGGTCACCCCCAGGTCTGTCTGAAAACACCTGATTTTTTGCCTAATTATGCTGGATCAACTTCCCATGCTGGTGCAGTGTTACAAACTGTTTAATCATTGAGTTGTGTTAAATCATATCGAATAAATGATGTAAAGCTTCATTAATTTATAAGAATCGTTTTCTGGAAGTGTAGATGCAAAAAGCGATGCTGCTTCTCTCTCATTCTAATTCCATTCCTGGGCAGGTGTCAGGATTGGGGCGCGCAGAACGAGACAAGGCGACCGCCCCCCGCCCGCAGGGGCCGGGGGGCGATCAGGTACCCCCGCAGCCGAACCCCGAGAGCTACCTGGCCCGAGGGGATCCGAGGCCCAAAGTGTGGGGAGAGAGGGTGAGTCAGGCCCCGCCAGCACAACAGCGCCGAAAACCCCGCAGAGCCAGGGGGCGGAGCTAGATCAGGCCCCACGTCGCTCGGCGCGCTTGCAGGCGCGCAAAGGGGGCGGGGCCTAGCATACATAAGGCCGACGATGTAGCTCCTCAGGGCCGGCGATCAGTGAACTGTGAAGCTGGCCCTGGGAGTGAAGGCGTGAACGAAGGATTCAGGAGCAAGGAGCATTGCGAACGAGTGGAGACTGCAAGGAGAGTGTTTGGTGCGAGGCTGAGTGAGTGACTGGACCAGTGAGGGGGGTGGAGCGGGGGTGGGGCAAGAGTGTGGGTGCGGGCACTAGCCCTTGTTGTCTGTGGGCCCTCGCCCTTATAGCACTTCATCCCAGGTCCTTGTGTATGCGTAGAGTTCTTCCCCCTGACCACACAACCGCCCTTGGGTGCTTCCCCCTTCCCTATCACTACTTCCCTATCA
This sequence comes from Sphenodon punctatus, assembly GCA_003113815.1. Taxonomy (NCBI): domain Eukaryota; kingdom Metazoa; phylum Chordata; class Lepidosauria; order Sphenodontia; family Sphenodontidae; genus Sphenodon; species Sphenodon punctatus. The sequence goes on from QEPC01001533.1 coordinate 9,251,122, forward strand.
CGTGGTGTGTTAACCCCTGCACGACTGAGTGGAGACACGAGTGGGAACGAGCAGGGGCCGTGCCCCCTTGGGGGGCTTATAGACGGGCTGCACACACAGCTTGCGATGTGCCTCACCCCTGTGATGATACGGTCCTCTTCCTTGATAGGATATTGACCACACCGAGACCTGAGGGGTATTTTTTCCACTCCCAAGTCTGTGTGCACCCGTCTCCCCCGGGAGTCTCGTTCGTCGTAGGCGCTGAGTGGGGAATTGGCTGGGTCTGTGTTTCCCTTAAACACCCATCCCGTCACAGTATCGCCGGCACCGGCATGGACCTAGCCCAGCAGGTGGAGGAAATGGGTCGGGCTATCCACGCCCTTGCTATGGAGCTCCGGGACATGAAAGAACAGGGAGCCCAAGGGGGCGAGGGAGGATTAGAGGTAGAAGCCCCCGTACCCCCGCCCGTACCGGCTCTTGTTCCCGGGGGCAGAGAGCCCCGTCACCCCCCAATTCAAAGGTTTGGGGGAGAGCGCAAACAATTCCAAGGGTTCTTGGCCCTGTGCAAGTTAGCATTTCAGCTACAGCCCGTCACCTATGCGGCGGATACGGCCAAGGTGGCCTTTGTAATAGGGCATTTGGAGGGGCTAGCCCTGGAGTGGGCTACCCCCTTACTGCTTAAAGATAGCCCCTTACTGAAAGATTTCCCTGGGTTTTTGCGGGAATTCCAATTCTTGTTCGACTACCCGCACCGCACCCGGGACGCGGAATCCGCAATCATGACCTTGCGGCAGGGAAAGGGGCCCCTACTCGAGTATGTTACTCGATTCCAACAGCTAGCCGTTGAACTGGGATGGGCTGACGACGTGCTAAAAGTGTTATTCCGCAAAGGCCTGAATGACGACATCAAAGACCAGTTAGCACTTGTCGCCCTCCCTGCAAAGTGGGGCGAGTTGGTGAACCTTTCATGTCAAATTGACGAACGCCTAACCGAGCGGCGGCGAGAGCGGAGGCAAGACGGGGGCCGAGGGTGGGGCGCACGAGCAGGGAGCCCTGGAATGTGGAAGATGGCAGGCCCTAAGGTAGATGACAGCGAACCCATGCAGATTGGTGCAGCACGTGGGCCTATTGGGGTACAAGAAAAAGAAAGAAGGCGGGTGGAAAAACTATGCTACTATTGCGGTCTAGCGGGACACTTCACGAATTCATGCCCGCAACTACCCCCAGGGCGAAGAGGGCCGGGAAACGGAAGGGGTCGGGGCGACCAGGGGATGCCCCGATAAAATACCCCGATTCCCCTAAACCACCACGACCCCGGCACGTTGCGACTGTCGTTAATCAAGGGGGGCACCTCTTGGTTCCCCTAACCCTCCACACGAGTCCCTTTTGTTCCGTAGTGCTCCCTGCACTCGTAGATTCCGGAGCCTCCGGCAACTTCCTGGACGAGCAAGTCGCCCGTCGTTACCAGGTGCCCCTCCAGCCCAAGGTGCGCCCGGAGACAGTGTTTGCAATCGACGGGTCCCCACTCTCGTCGGGACCGGTCATTTATTGTACCCAGGACCTCCCTGGGTTTATTGGAGACCATCAGGAAGTCTTCAGGCTAGACATCGTTAAGACCCCCGCCTTCCCTATTGTGTTGGGAACCCCGTGGCTGCAGCGCCACAACCCCTTTATCGATTGGGCGCACAAGACGTTGTCCTTCCCTTCGCCCTTCTGTGAAAACCACTGCAAGGTTCCAGAGCCCCTGGGCCGGAAGGTACCTCCTCGCCAGGAGCACCACCTTCTGGCCACTACACCCCCCACCCTCCCAGCTGCCTACCAAGACTTTGCGGATGTCTTCCGGGAACAGCAAGCGCTAGAGCTGCCCCCGCATCGCCCCTATGACTGTGCTATCTCCCTGCTGCCCGACACTACCCCTCCCTACGGGCGGATTTACGCTCTTTCCGAGCCGGAATTGAAGACACTCAAGGAGTACCTGGACGAAAACTTGGCTAAGGGCTTTATCCGAGCTTCAACTTCCCCGGGGGGGGCACCCCTCTTTTTCGTGCCCAAAAAGGATGGGGGGCTCCGCCCCTGCATAGATTATCGGGGGCTTAACGCAATTACTGTAAAGAATCGTTACCCCCTGCCCCTCATTTCCGAATTGCTGAACCGGCTGCAGGGGGCCAGACTTTTCACGAAGCTTGACTTGCGAGGAGCCTATAATTTGCTCCGGGTTAAAGAGGGCGACGAATGGAAGACCGCATTCCGTACGAGGTATGGTCATTTTGAGTACCGAGTGATGCCCTATGGCTTAGCCAATGCGCCCGCCGCCTTCCAACACCTAATTAATGACGTCTTTCGTGATGTTTTGGATTTGTTTGTGGTGGCGTACCTAGACGACATTCTCGTGTTTTCCCAAAACGAAGCCGAACACGTCCGCCACGTGAGGTTGGTCTTACAACGACTGAGACAGTACCGGCTGTACTGCAAAATGGAGAAGTGTGCCTTTCATCAACAAGAAGTCCCCTTTCTCGGCTTCATCATTTCGGCTCACGGGATAAAAATGGATCCCCAGAAGGTAGCTGCCATCCTTGCCTGGCCAGCCCCCGGAGCAGTAAAACCCCTACAACGCTTCCTAGGGAGCGTCAACTATTACAGACAGTATATCCCCCATTATGCAGAGCTCACCACCCCCCTGACGACGCTCCTTAAAAAGGGGCAACCGTATGTGTGGGGACCGGCACAGGAAAAAGCCTTCTGCATCCTAAAGGAGACCTTTACCAAGGCGCCCGTACTCCAACATCCGGACTTTTCTCTCCCCTTTACCGTAGAAACTGATGCTTCCAGTGTGGCCTTAGGGGGGGTACTTTTACAAACTAAAGAACCGGATACCACCCCACGACCGTGCGCCTTCTACTCGCGACAGCTTACCGCCGCGGAAAAAAATTATACGGTCCTGGATCGGGAGCTCCTAGCCATAAAGGTTGCCTTTGAAGTATGGAGACACTTCCTCGAAGGGGCTCGATACCCGGTTCAAGTGATCACGGACCATAAGAACCTCACGTTCTTGCAGACTGCACGGATCCAAAACCACCGACATGCCCGGTGGGCTCTTTTGTTCGCCCGTTTTGACTTTCATATCGCCTACCGGCCGGGGAAATTAAATATTCTCGCGGACGCACTGTCCCGATACCCTGAGGAATCGGCGGAACCTACTGCTAACGACGAAACGCTGCTCCATCCCCGGGTCTTTTTAGCCACCGCTCTCACTTCGAGCCAATTTCGAACCTGGGGAGCCACAGATCCGGATCTTCGGGAATTGCCACAGAAAAGCACGTCGGGGTTATCATTGTATCGCCAGAACATTGCAGTACCGGCGGCGGCGAGGCAACAAATCCTGCACGCACACCACGATGCCCCCCTGGCAGGCCACCCTGGGCAACGCCAGACCTTGGAGTTGCTTCAACGGCATTTTTGGTGGCCTCGCATGCACCAAGACGTGGTGCGTTATGTGCAGGAGTGCCATACGTGTAACCGGACCAAGGTTCCACGGAGAAAACCTCTGGGTCTCCTCCAGCTTACACCACTGCCGCAGGGCCCGTGGCAACGACTCAACCTCGACTTTATTGTGGAACTCCCAATGTCACAGGGCTACGATACCATTTTTGTTGTAGTTGATCAATTTACAAAGGCAGGACATTTTATTGCATGCCGAGGGTTACCTACCGCCCACAAGACTGCCTTGCTCTTTATACAAAATATCGTGCGCCTACACGGCCTACCGGTCACCATCACTTCGGATCGAGGTCCCCAGTTTACTGCCCGTTTCTGGCGGGCCTTGTTCAAGGCAGTGGGCGTCCAAACCCAGTTGACCACCGCCTACCGCCCCCAGGCGAATGGGCAGGTGGAAAGGGCCAACCAGACTCTTGAGCAGTACTTGCGGTGTTATGTGGACTACCTCCAGGATGACTGGGCGAGCTATCTTCCTCTTGCAGAATTCGCGTTCAATAATGCCCCGCATGCAGCCTTGGGAACCTCCCCCTTTTTTGTTTCTCAGGGGTTTCACCCCCGATTGGCCTTACCCGAAGAACCCGCCATTGAAGTACCGGCTGCAGGAGAACTTATACAGAAACTTCAACGCAGCCATACCCACGCTCGAGCAATGCTACAACAGGCGCGCTTGCAGTACAAACGTTATGCAGACCAAAAACGACTACCAGCGCCCCACTATAACGTCAGAGATCTAGTGTGGGTCGATCGGCGGCACTACCCCTCTCTGCGCCCTTCGGCGAAATTGGACAACCGCTATATGGGACCGTTTCCCGTCAAAGAACAAGTCAATACTGTAGTATACCGACTCACACTTCCTCCCTCCTTACGTATTCACCCTGTCTTTCATGTATCCTTACTAAAACCCCACTGTCCCCCGTTGTTCCCCGACAACAGCCCTCCCGAACCAGTGTATGACATCCAGGGAAACCCGGAATATGAAGTTCGGGCCCTCCTGGATTCCAAAAGAATACGAGGCACCTTACATTATTTGGTGGACTGGAAGGGGTATGGAGCGACTGATCGCTCATGGGAGCCAGCACAGGCCATCCATGCACCCCGGTTGAAACGACTCTTTCACCTGCGATACCCCTCCCGACCCGGGCCGCAGTACCTGCGAGGACGACGGCGGCCCTGGGGGGGGGGTGCTGTCAGGGTTGGGGCGCGCAGAACGAGAAAAGGCGACCGCCCCCCGCCCGCAGGGGCCGGGGGGCGATCAGGTACCCCCGCAGCCGAACCCCGAGAGCTACCTGGCCCGAGGGGATCCGAGGCCCAAAGTGTGGGGAGAGAGGGCGAGTCAGGCCCCGCCAGCACAACAGCGCCGAAAACCCCGCAGAGCCAGGGGGCGGAGCTAGATCAGGCCCCACGTCGCTCGGCGCGCTTGCAGGCGCGCAAAGGGGGCGGGGCCTAGCATACATAAGGCCGACGATGTAGCTCCTCAGGGCCGGCGATCAGTGAACTGTGAAGCTGGCCCTGGGAGTGAAGGCGTGAACGAAGGATTCAGGAGCAAGGAGTATTGCGAGCGAGTGGAGACTGCAAGGAGAGTGTTTGGTGCGAGGCTGAGTGAGTGACTGGACCAGTGAGGGGGTGGAGCGGGGGCGGGGCAAGAGTGTGGGTGCGGGCACTAGCCCTTGTTGTCTGTGGGCCCTCGCCCTTATAGCACTTCATCCCAGGTCCTTGTGTATGAGTAGAGTTCTTCCCCCTGACCACACAACCGCCCTTGGGTGCTTCCCCCTTCCCTATCACTACTTCCCTATCACGTGGTGTGTTAACCCCTGCACGACTGAGTGGAGACACGAGTGGGAACGAGCAGGGGCCGTGCCCCCTTGGGGGGCTTATAGACGGGCTGCACACACAGCTTGCGATGTGCCTCACCCCTGTGATGATACGGTCCTCTTCCTTGATAGGATATTGACCACACCGAGACCTGAGGGGTATTTTTTCCACTCCCAAGTCTGTGTGCACCCGTCTCCCCCGGGAGTCTCGTTCGTCGTAGGCGCTGAGTGGGGAATTGGCTGGGTCTGTGTTTCCCTTAAACACCCATCCCGTCACAGCAGGTTGGATCAGTGGCATAACAAGACTGCAGCAGGCCTGTGCTCATGTCCCATTTATTTATTTATTTATTTATTTATTTTATTTACTTTTCTATGTCACCCTTCCTGGGGACATCTTACAAATAATAAAAATATTAAAAGACCAAACACTCTGAACCTCCCAACCCTACCACAATCCCCCACAAACCCACCAAATGCCACCACCCCATTCTCAAACTCCCAAACCATCCCAATTCTCAATTTATCCCCACCCACCAAATGCCTTTACAAATAAAAAAAGTCTTCCACCGCCTCTGGAAGATGCTCACGCTCAAATGAACCTTTGGGGGAAGGGAATTTCAAAGCATCAGGGCAGCAACTGAGAATGCCTCCCTGTGAGCCCTCGTTATACGAACAAGACTAACCGACGGTACCCACAGGGAGGCACTCCTGACCAATCGCAGGGGCTGCAGCGGGACATGAAAGGACAGGCGGTCTTTCAGTTATGTGGGGCCCAGACCATTTAGGGCTTTAAAGGTCAAAACCAGCAGCACCTTGAATTGTGCCCTGAAAGCTATAGCAGGCCAGTGCAGACTTCAGAGCACTGGTGTAATGTGCTCCTGGCACTTTGTCCCCCAAAGGAGGTGAGCTGCTGCATTCTGCATCAGCTGCAGCTTCTAAGAAGTTATCAAGGGCAGCCCCACATAGATCCGCAATAGGAGTGATGAAAGCATGGATTACAGTGGCCAAATCCAAATCAGAAAGAAAAGTCTGCAGCCTCCTCAGCAGAAGGCACTCCTGGTCACTGCTGTAACCTGACAACCCAGGCACAGAAGGGGATCCAGGAGTACTCCAAGGCTGCAAACCTGATGGACCAGAGGGGGCCAGACTCCATCAATAAGAGGAGTATCAATTCCCTCCAGGTCACACGGCCGACCAACCATCATCACCTCAGTCTTGTCTGGATTTAGCTTCAATCAGTTCACCTTAATCCAGTCCTCAACATCAGGCAGGCATCGGGTAAGCACCGAAACTGCAGGGCCTGGGTCGGATGAAAAAGAGAGGCAGAGCTAGGTGTTATCAGCATACCGATGGCATCTCACCCCAAACCTCTGAAAAACCTCACCCAATGGTCTCATATACACGTTGAACAAGAGGGGAGATAGAATAGAACCCTACAGGATACCGCAGAAAGGACGATGAACAATTGCCCATCACCACTCTCTGGGACCTCCCTGACAGGAAGGAGCGAAACCACTCAAGAGCCATCCCGTGCACCCCTGCCAGGTCCCACAGTTGCGTCAACAACACTTTGTGATCAGTATAAAAGGCCACCAAAAGACCTAATAAGATTAACAGGGTAGAATTTCCCTTGTCAATCTCCAGGCGCAAGTAATCAGCCAAGGCCAGAAATGCAGTCTCCTTGCCATGCATACCCAGGACAAAAGCCTGACTGAAAAGTGTCCAAGAATCCAACAGCATCGAGATGAGCCTGGAGCTGCTGGGCAACTACCCATTCAATAACCTCTGCTAAAATGGGAAGGTTAGAGACAGGCCGATAGCTGACTGGGGAGTGAGCAGCCAGAGATGGTTTCTTAAGCAGGGGCCAGACAACCGCCGATCGTAATTATGGGCCCCTGTAGGGGCAAGGAGCTGGGGTCTCCTAAGTGAGCCTTCCAGCCAGCCTCAACCTCCCCTCTACTTCACAGAGGTGGGAGGTTCCCAGAGCATTAGCAATCCTGCCAGGAAGAAGAAAAAAAATAGTTCATCTGAGGTCAGCATTCCACCCCCACCCACTCTGAAAACTTCCTTCCTGGGGGGGCACTCTGAAAATTTTCTAGTAGTTCTCAGTCCTCTTGCAAAAGCCCCCCAACAGTGCAGGGCCCGGGTTTAACTACATCCCCTCACTCCATGGTAGCTACGCCCCTGGGTTGGTTACAGTAGTTGGATTTGCCTCTGGAAAGAGATTGGCATTTTTCTGAGTTCCTGTCATGTGTAGGAGCATGCTGCATAAACCATCTCTTTCTTGTTCATATTGGGGAGTGATCAAAAGATTAGAGCACTGTAGGAAGATTTCCAACACAGTTGTCTATCCAGATTAAAATTAGAAAGAGTGGATAGTTTAGGATTTAGAAAAGAGCTGCACTCTAGGCAATTTAATCTGCAAACCAAATCATTTTACCCTTGGACACAAACTAGAGGCTATGCAGTGTCTCCTCTGTGAGAGTGCTACCCGAGCAGCAGACTATCAGTACTACGTACTCGCATTATAAACAGCATTGGGAGAGAACAGTTTGGTCTGGAATGGCAAAAGGAAGAGAGAGGAAATTAGAGCCAGAGTAATGGGTACCTGTGAAGCATTACCACAATCATGATAGCTCTCATGTTCTTCATCTCTGCCGTCCTTCAGTCTGATGAGCTCTGGGAAAGGTATTTGTTCTGAAGTGAGTCAGTTAAATGCAGTAATTATATTCCTTCAAAAAGAAGCAAAAGTGGCACATGCTCAACACTGACATGATTTCTTCCCCTCCCTGATCGTAACAATAGATTTGGGCTGATTTCCTATTCTGAGGCAATCAGTGAGAAGGAAGAGCAGGAAACACTAGCAGGATGCCCTGTCTGACCTTCAGGAGAATTATTGTGGCTCTCATTCCTGTTTTTCTTTCTTACACAGGGAGCTACAGCAGCTTTCAATTTAAAATCAGGTGCATAACTGGAGCTGCCTGCTATAGACACACATAATTGATTCAGGATGAGGGTGCCCTTAATCTGAGAGCTCCTTTTGTTAGCTTGCCCTTTTGTATGAGTGAATAGGAAAATAACTATTACTACCCATTCATGTCAGAAAAAAAATCCAACCAATATTTGTCAAGCAAGGTGTGTGCGTGCCTCTGTGTTGTAGTATGCCTTTAAATTTATTTTTAATGCTTCTCCTTCTGCACCCCTGTAATATTCGGAACTGCCAAGATATGACGGATACAACTTGATTAGCATTGGCATGTTAATACAGTTTTCTGGGAATGGCTCTGCAGTATATGCAAATAATGTATTTCAACTAAATGGTATTTATGAATTTAGGCTAAACATTTCTTCCAAGGAATATTATAATCCCTAATTTAATCAAGGAGTGCTTTTTGTGTGTGTGTGTGTGTGTGTGTTTAATCTTTTCTCAGAAACAAAGTTGTGAACCAGGTATGGGGATTAAATTTACTGTCACCCTTATGCAAACGTCTGGTCACCCTGCACCGTTCACAAATTAACACTGAAATGCCAGTGGGCTGAGACACTAATGCCTTCAGCATAATCAGTGTTGAACATAACCGACACATTACAACTGTTTCCTAAAATGAGCACATCATTCTTATAAAACGTGGTGCTCGTATAGCATTTGAAGAGAATTAGATCAGTTTCACTTTGGATGCAAATTTGAAAGGTTCTAGATATAAACTAACAACCCTTGTCTTTAGGATATGTTCTTCCTAATAGCGGACCATGCTAAAGCCTGAGAGGCAAAAAACGTGTGTGTGTGTGTGTGAGAGAGAGAGAGAGAGAGAGAGAGAGAGCAACGCTCTGATATTAGTGCAGGGTGAATAATTTACTTAATGAATTTAGCCTCTTTATCAACTCACTAGATGACCAAAAACCAATGGCATTTTTGTAAATGAGTTTGTTGTTCCTTTTGTATGTGTGTTTTAGCATAAGGGTTATGTAGAGTTTGCATTAAATATTTATTACCTAATTTTCAGAAATTAGGTGTGTTGACTAGTTCTGATTGCTCATATGACATAGTATTTTTTTCTGTTCATTAATTGGATGAGCTTTTTTTGCAGATTGTTCACAGACTTATATTTACACAGACGTGTGGGTGTTTGAAGCACACTAGAATATACCATAAGAATACAGCTAAAGGTATAAATCTTTAAATTGTAAAGTTTAGTCATTTGCAACTAATGAGAAGCATACAAAACAAACCTTTGCTCACCAGTTCATCTATTCTTTCTCTCCATCTCCTGACCACTGCCTGTCTTAGCCTGGTGCCTTTTTAAAAACTGACCATCATAACATTTAGATTTTAAGAAATAAAAAGTAATGGCAGCCTTGTTGTAGTAGATGCTGCTTTTACATTTATATGCCTTTAAAACATCATAACACCTTTATGTAGATAACTTATTTGTACTATATTAAATATTTGGTAATGCTATTGTAGAGAGTACATTGCTTTTACAATAATTATTGGTCCATGCCATTACTTTCCTTACATGAAAATATAATTTCAGTAGTAATAAATAACTTAAGAAAATGAAATAATGTTTAACTGTTGAAAACTGCCTCAGAAAATCAAATTCCCATCCCAGTTTAGCAGACTTATAGTAAACCATTTAGTACATAGATATGAGAGCCAGTGTTGTGTAGCCGATAAGGTGCTGAACTTGGATCTGGGAAGCCACGGTTAAAATCCTGCCGTAGCCACTTACTGGCCTTGGGGGACAGATTAGGGGTGCTGCTGGTGTACAGTGCACCCAACTGCCCAGCGGCATCCCTCCATGCTCTTGCTGATCTGGTGTCAGATGTGATCCTCCAGACCCCTAGATTAGTGTTTCTGAGGGACTTTAATATCCACACTGGCACCGATCTTGGAGGAGTGAGGCATGAGTTCATGGCCTCCATGACAACCATGGGTCTGTCCCAAATCATCTGTGGCCCCACACATGAGGAGGGACATACACTGGATTTGGTTTTCTGCACCGGCCTTGAGGCGGGGGGTCAGTTAGTAGGAGTTAAGGCTGTAGAGCCTTTGTCATGGTCTGACCATTACCTCCTTAAGACGTGCATCCTGGCGCACGATAGCCCCCGGCAGGGTGCAGGACCTATTAGATCGGTCCGCCCCCGGAGACTTATGGAACCGGATCGGTTCCGGAATGCTCTGGGGGAGTTTCCCCTGGACCTTGACACCCGCTCTGTCGATGATCTCGTAGCCTTCTGGAACACCTTGTTGGCCGAGACCATAGACAGGGTGGCTCCCAGGCGTCCGCTGCCCTCTCGAGTCTCCCGCAGGTCTCCTTGGTTTACTGAGGGTCTGCGGTGTTTGAAGCGGGAGAGCAGGCGGTTAGAGCGACGGTGGCGCCGGACTCGCGACCAGTATGATCGATCGCAGCATAAGAGCAGTTTAAAGGCTTATGCTGTGGCGGTGCAGGCAGCAAAGAAGCAGTTCTTTGCTGCTCTTATTGCATCTGCAAAGTCACGTCCAGCGGAGCTTTTCCGGGTGGTGAAAGGCTTGGTCAGTCCTGCCTGTCTCCGCCTGGACCTGGAGCAATCCAGTGACCGCTGTGACCGGTTTATCGAGTACTTTGTAGATAAGATCGCTCGCATCCGCCACGATTTCGGCACCACAGTTATTGCAGAGGATCATCTTGGGGCTATGGATGCCCCGTCCTGTCCTGTTTTGTGGGATCGGTTTCAGATGGTGTCGCCTGCCGATGTGGATTCCTTGTTGGGATCTGTTCGTGCCACTACTTGTGAGCAAGATCCATGCCCGTCCTGGCTGGTGAAAGCCAGCCAGGAGACGTTACGGCCGTTGTTGGCTGGGGTGGTTGGTGCCTCCCTTCGGGAGGGCAGGGTGCCTGACTGCCTAAAAGAGGCTGTGGTTAGACCCCTGCTCAAGAAACCATCTCTTGACGCTGATGCTCCTGCCAGTTATCGGCCGGTCTCTAATCTTCCCTTTTTAGGGAAGATTATTGAACGGGCTGTGGCACGACAGCTCCAGGAGCATCTGGACCACATCGGTTTCCTTGATCCCTCCCAGTCTGGGTTTCGGCCTGGGTATGGTACGGAGACGGCATTGGTGGCCTTGGTTGACGATCTCCGTCTGGCGTTGGACCAGGGTCGTCAGACCTTACTGGTCCTGCTAGACCTTTCGGCTGCATTCGACACAGTCGATCATGAGGTGTTGGTGACTCGCCTGCGGGACCGTGTCGGGATTGGCGGGACGGTCTTGGACTGGTTTCGTTCATTCCTGGTCAGGAGAACTCACCGGGTGGTCTTGGGGGAGTGTACGTCTTCCCCCTGGAATCTCCGTGTGGCATCCCGCAGGGTGCCATTCTGCCCCCCCTCTTGTTTAACATCTAAATGCAGCCGTTAGGGGAGATCGTGAGGGGGTTTGCTGATGACACTCAGCTCTACCTCTTCTTTTCCATTGACCCAGGCCATGCAGTCTCCTTATTTTCCCAATGCCTGTCAACTGTGGGGGCTTGGATGAGGTCAAACCATCTGCAATTGAATCCTGACAAGACGGAGGTGATGTTGGTGGGTGAGGGCTTGGGGGACCTGGGGGTGGCTGAATCTCCTCTTGTTGGGGGGTTCACCCTCCGATGGTCTCTCAAGTGCGGAGTCTGGATGTGCTCCTCGATTTATGGCTCAGCCTGGAATCTCAGGTTGTGGCTGTGGCGGGGAGTGCGTTTCAGCAGTTACATCTTGTCCAGCGGCTTCGGCCGTATCTCTCAGACTCCAACCTCGCCACTGTCATCCATGCCTTCATGACCTCGAGGCTGGATTACTGAAACGTGCTCTACGTGGGGCTGCCCGAGAAGCTGGTCCAGAGGCTGCAGCTGGTGCAGAATGCCGCGGCTCGTCTCCTTACGGGGGTGGGTCGTAGGGAGCACATGACACCAGTGCTCCAGACTCTGCACTGGCTGCCTATAAAGCACCGGGCCAGGTTCAAGGTGCTGGTTTTAACCTTTAAAGCCCTTCATGGCCTGGGCCCTGCTTATCTGTGGGACCGCCTCACTCCCCATGTGCCCGTGCGACCCTTGAGATCATCCGTGGGAGCCTTTTTGGAGCTTCCCCGGGCGAGGTGGGTGGCCACCGATGTTAGATTTTTTTCGGTGGCCGCCCCTGTGCTGTGGAATTCGCTCTTGGAGGAGGCTCGGTTGGCTCCAACTCTCCTGCTATTTCGGTGTGTATGTAAGACCTGGCTGTTCCGTCAGGCTTTTGGCAAAGGGTAGGGGTCAGGGTTCCCCGTGTATTGTGTTTTTAAATTGTTTTTAAAAATTTGTATTGTTTTATTGATTGTTGTTCATCGTCCCGGGCTGCCCTGTGGGCAGGAGGGGCGGTATATAAATTTTAAATAAATAAATAAATAAATAAATAAAAACCTCTCAGCCTCAGTTCCCCATCTGTAAAATGGGAATGTGTGTGTGTGTGTCTGTCTGTTCCTGTGTTCCCCTCACCCTTGTCCATTTTAGACTGTAAGCCCACTGTGCAGGGACCTGTCTTCAAAAATCTGTGACTATAAAACGCTGCATATGCTTAGTAGCACTATAGAAAAGATAAGTAGTAGTGTTAGTATTCCTGAGTTGAGTGGGAATGGTGTTTGTTATAATGTTCTAATAGGAAGTATATACCAAGCTAATAGGAAGTGGATAGATTGTATTGGCAACTGCAATAGGCAACATAAAACTCTTACGATCTTTATAGCATTCTCTGACAGAAATAAAACTATTTTTGTAAAAACAACATTAGATCCAAAATACAAATTACATGTCCAATTTGAAAAAAAGAATTAAGTGGAGTTAGTATTCATCCCTGCCATTAAATGCTATTTGGATATGCAAGTACTAAAAGCGTTGTCTAGCAGTATTATCTGTATTCCTGTGTTTAATTTTCCATAAATCCATTTTATTACCACCAGTGTTGCTCTTGGACCAACAACCCAAACTATCTACCTTTAGGAAGCATTTGTTTAGTTGTTCCATGCTCAGAAAAACTTTCCTCAGAAAAGGAATGTCACAGTAATAAGAAGGGGAATTATATTGAGACAGTCTGAACTCTTATCCGGCAACCATGGGGCACATGCTTTTTGTGTGGAATAGACAGGCATCCAGATTGGAACTACTATATTGTTAGTTCTACTTTAACTGTAATACGGTGTGTTTGAGAACTGTGGGGAACATAAGACATGTCTGAAACAAGAAATTGATGTGGACTAGAACAGTTTGGATAAGGTGCTTCTACTGTATTGACTGATTTCTACTATTTGTTCTCTCTACTTATTTATTGTTTGTATTGTACAAAAGCATAATATGTAATGTACAAAATATAAATTCCACTCAGTGCACGAATAATGATCTGTATTTGTGATCAGTTTTTACCACTAATAGATAATGAATGTATATACTCATATGATATCTCATTTTAATCAAGCTTTACAATTATTATTAGCCTAGGTGCCTCCATATCATATAATACAGATATATTACGTACGACAGAATACAATACTTACATAATAACATGTGTGCATGCACACAATAGAACTGTATCATGCACCAGAAATCAGAATACTTCTGAACAATTATTTCCTTCCTCTTCTATCATTTTTTCACATTTGTCAGCAGCACTTTTTTTTAACACAAGTACAAATTTAATGCAAGTAGAAAATCTTATTGTTACTAGTTAATTTAGATTATGCGTACCTCTGCAACTGTTCTGGTGTGACAATACTGGAGTTTCTCCAATATAATTTATCAGCCCTACATTAGTAATGCAGTCATCACTCGTTAAAGGTGCACTTTTCCATTAGATCTGCTCATACTTCCTGTCCTACTGCCAAATGCAAATTTCCAGTTTAGAAAAAATTAGTACACTGAAGAAGGTGGTAATCGGCAGGCTTCTTTTGTTTACAATAAGCAGTGCACATATTAAGGCATTTGGCAGGCATGGATAGGGGATGGGAGGCTTGCGTGGTGGGTTTGTGGTAGAGTTGGGGGGTTGGATGTGGGAAATTGGGAGATGGTATTGAGTGGGTTTTGTGGGGGATTGTGGGAAGGTTTGGGAGTTTTGCATTTTATTGTTTTTATGGATTTTTTTTTCATATGTTTTTTATCTATGTTGTGAACCACCCTGAGCCTTTTTTAGGAAAGGACAGGATAGAAATTTAAATAAATACATTAAATAGGAAACAAGAGTGTCTCTGATAGAAATGTTTCATCTTTAGACAAGGGTGTGAATTTTAAAACCAGTGGAAAATTGGAGACTGTGTTAGTTATAAGAATGATTTGAAGGTTGGAAAACATGTTTAAAAATTAGAGTCTTAAAGAGATCAATCAATTTAGCTTACCAAAATGAAGGCTACAAGATGACTTGGCTGTGATGAATAATACTTTATAATGAGAAAATGTAGGATACTGAAGGCTTTTAAATTTAGGAGAGACAGGCGTACACAAATTCAAGCTCAGCTGCCCCACTTAGGTGAATGCATCCAGCAAATCCTCCTACTCACTCCCCGCAGCTGGGCAGTAAGGCTGCAATGAACATGGGAGCACAGCAGCACCATTGAGCTCCTCTAGGAAAGGGTGAGCAGGTTGTTTTTAAACAAGATGGCCATTCAAGAGCCACTCATCCAACGGCCTGTCTGAAGGTGAAGTAGGGAGATGCGCTCTCTCGTGAGCCACGCAGCATCCACTCATGGCGCACTGCGAAGAAACCCAAAGTGCGCTGTGTGGGGCAAGTCCAGAAAGTGTGTGGCAACAGGCACCAACGCATCTCCTGCCTGTATAAACCAGGGTGGCCACCCACACCAGCAGACAGGCCCCCGCTCATAGGCACTGTGGGCCGGGGACACAGCCTTTGCGCTGTGGGCAGGGTACATGGTTCCCCAGTGCTCATGGCTGGGACATGTCAATTTCAAAGGCCAGCCCAGCATGCTTCCCCCTCACCCATCGTCTGTGGCGGGGCGAGTGTGAGGCAGCTGCTGCAGTCCATTAAAATCCCTCCCCACTCATTCCACCTGATTGGCTGCTCCACAGCGGTGCCGCTCAGCAGCCACAGATACACCCCCCCCACCCCCGTTCATTTAAAAACACCTCCAATCTCCTACCCTTTGGAGCCTTATTGGATGGCGGTACAAACAGTGGGGGATGGAAAGAGAGCTGGTTTTGGTGGGGTCGAGTGCCTGCAACAAACATGTGAAGGAACAGAAAGAAGTGGCACAATTCACCCACTCCTGCACAAGGCAATTACATGCATCTTCCCTCTCTTTTGGGAGGGAGAGTCGGTTGGGCATCTGCTCCCCAGCCCCAATGTAAAACTAGGGAGGCAGTAGCACCCTGCCAGAGGTAGTTCTTCAAGGGGTGAGGCATGGGTGAAGGCAGACCTTCTGCTCCTTTCCTAGCCTCCATTACTTGCTTTCTTTCTGTACCATTGACATAAACCAGAGTTTAGAAGTTGAAGCTCTGCACATTCAAATTAGAAGGTGCGAAGTTTTAACACTTGAGGATGATTCACCAAAGGAACAGAGATTACTAACGGAAATGGTAGAGCAGGGAAGGGGAACCTTTTCCATCCTGAGGACCACTCTGAAAATTAGTATAAGCTCCAAAGGCCTTATACAGTGTTGGGGTGAGGGTGCTTAAGGGGTGTATTCAAGAAAGGAGGGCCCTGATCCATGGATCCTTCTATTTTTGCATACATTCCTTATTTTTGCTCCCATAGCCTGAACTTAGTTTTTCAGTGGTTGGAGGTAGGAACTGGTTCTAGGGGCCAGATCCAGAAGCTGGAAGGGGGCCACATAAAAACTTGCTATAGGCCACATGGCCTGAGGTTCCCCACCCCTTTGGTAGAGTATCCATAATTTACAGACTCAGCTCAAGACTAAACTCCTTTCTAAATGACCTAGATTGTTTGTTTGTTTATTTAAATGTATATCTTGCTTTATAAGCAGGCTCAGGGCAGGTCCATATAATCCCGTATAACCTCCTCCTTCCCAGCCAGAACCCCGCCCCACTGCAACTGACATAGTAAAAACTGGAAGAAATTTGATTACCTGTTTATACTAGATGATCTTAAAGGCCAGATTAAATTGTTACGACAGTTGCTTTACCTTAAATTGTATGAACCTATGAAAACAGAATGAATCAATATTTCGGGTAACCAGCCTTGCCAAACAGGATTCTACTACTTGTTTGTCAGTTTTCCTCTCAGACCAAAGGGGTTGCAGGGTTGGATTCTAACCCTGAAACCCCTTTGGTCTGAGAGGAAAACTGACAAACAAGTATTTATGTGCCTGGGCATGGAGTTGTAACAATGTCTCCATTTTCCAGTTTTAAAATGGTAAACAATGTATAGTGGGTGCAATTCCAAGCCCCCTTTGTGCAGTGCACATGCGGTTCCCGCCTGCCACACAGTTCCCGTAATGGGGGTGCAGGTGGATGGGAGCACAACCCGCACACACACCCATTATGGGGTCTGCTCTACCACCCCTGCTCTTTCATCTCCCATACTAATCTTTGCCTTTGGTGAATCATTCTCAAGTGTTAAAACGTATACGTGTGCCCACTCGCCCGTGGCACATGTAGCATGCATGGGGCTTGGGATTGGCCCATTGCTCTTCTGGGTAAATCTGGAATAATTTCACTGAAATGGGTTAAGTTGTGCCTGTGTGAACAAGAGCACAATTCAGTCCACTTTTTTAATGTTGCTCCATTTTTGTCTTTTTAGGGGTTTTTTAGGTTTTTAAAATATTCATGCGATGTGCATGAGCAAGGGACCTCAATATCAGTTTAACTATTCTTTTATTTTTTGTCAGCAGTGTTTTTAAGGATAGGGGACAAAGGCTGGCAGAATGTTTTTCCTTCACCTAGGAAATGTCTGTTAACAGCAAGGAATCCTTTCTTTAAGCCCTACCAATGATTGTCAACAAATCCTAATTAGAGAGACAGTGTATTTATTCACTAGTTCTGTTTGGTTGTGACATGTGTGTAGCCATTACCTTGAGGCACAGGCAAAACCAGAAACTTCTGATCTTTATATAAGCAATCAATTTCCTCAACACCAGCAGACTATAGATACCTGAACTTTTTCTTCAAAACAGAGAAGTGCTACATAAAATAGCTGTTGAAATGATATTGCTTCCTCCAGACTCAGTTTAAATTTTTAGCATTAGTATGTTTGGCATGTTTTCATAGGAACGTATTAACAGTTTCATATTTAAATCTAGAGAATTATTGTACGGTAATCAAGGCATTTCCCCCTACCTCCAACATATATGGTCCATGTGTAATTAGCTATTAATGAGTCATGAATTCATCCACAGTTGTACAGTTGATGAGATTAGAACAAATTATCTTTTTGATATATTCCAATTGTACATTGGAAATGTACAATTTCCTGGACAGACGCAATACCAGGTAGAAGATATATTGTCACTGCTGACATGGGAAATGTCAAAGTTGACTGTTTCCAGCATAAGGGGAATGCATCCCCCTCACGATGTTCTCTCAGAGCCATTTTGCTGGCCCCTGCTTTCATGTGCAAATACCACTCTGCTGTCCCTCCCCCTGCAGGTAACCATCTTTTACAAAGGGGAGCTGCCCATGAGGGTGTGCAAGGACTGGGAAGGAGGGTGGGGTGTTGACTCCCTGGTGCTGAGGCCCTGGGAATCCTTCCCACCTGCATCCACTCTGCAATACCACTCTGTTGTCCCTCCCCCTGCAGGTAACCATCTTTTACAAAGGGAAGCTGCCCCTGAGGGCGGTGCCCTCTGGGCAACAGCCAAAGGGTGCTGCCAAAGGGCGAAGTGCCATTGGCGGGCCGTTAGCGGACGGAGGCGGCGGAGGTGGCTACCAGGGACATTATATCTTTTCTGCAGAGCACCCCTGCGTGGTGACAGAGGCTGGGACATTGCCTTGCTCCCCCTCTGTGACCGAGGTGGGGGGAATTGGGGAAGCAATCACACTAGTCCACACGTTGCCGAGGCTGATTCCCAGGAAGGGGGGCACGTGCCCTACGAGAAGAATACCCGTCAGGATAGAATATGGGTCTTTACCTCTAATTAAAGAGAACAGACCCCTATCATCATAGGGCATGGTCAAAACTAGGAAGCCAAGGTCTGCCCCTACAATCCTGGCAGCACACACGCGGGGTAAGGAGGAGGGTAAGGGGCAACGTGAGGTTCTGTGCCAGGAGGATAGGGAAGGGAGTCCCACAGGGGAAGGGAAGAGGGGGACTCTCACGCAGGGAAGGAGGGGGCATCCCAAGGAGGGGGAAGGGTAAACAAGGGAATACACACTTAGCTCACATAATCCAAGTCCTTGCACTCACAGATGTCGTCCGGATTCAAAGGGGAGGAAGGTCCAAGCACACGATTCTAAGGGTCAGGCGTTCCACAATCAAGGCAGCAATACCCAGCTCAAACGGGGGGCCGGTCTCTCAGAAATCACCAGCGCCGCTGCCTCAGGCCCCGCCCCTGTGCGTGCTCTCAGGCGCAACGGGCGGGGGAAGTCCCAGACTGTGTCCCGACATCGGGGGCACAGGTAGGTTGTGGGTCGAGGCCCAGGAGACCCCGGGCCTTGGTCTTGTGCTGCTGAACGCGAGGTCAGTTGTCAATAAGTCATCTACCATCCGGGAGTCAATCCCGGAGTGGGACGCCAACCTCGTGTGTATTACAAAGACCTGGCTGGACAATGAATCAGGCCCTATTTTGGCTGATCTTGTTCCAGCTGGGTTCTCTGTGCAGCATCAGCCTCAGCTGGAGGGACGGGGAGAGGGGGGGTGTAGCCATTGTTATCAGTGATGCATTGTCTTTTAGGAGATATCCGGTGCAGGCTTCACCAGGTGTTGAGTGCCTCCATCTTGTGTTGGATTTGGCTGGGGACAGACTAGGGGTGCTGCTGGTGTACCGTGCACCCAACTGCCCGGCGAGCATCCCTACACGCTCTTGCTGATCTGGTGTCAGATGTGATCCTCCGGACCCCTAGATTAGTGGTCCTAGGGGACTTTAATATCCACACTGATACCAATCTTGGAAAAGCGAGGCATGAGTTCATGGCCTCCATGCAAACATGGGCCGGTCCCAAATCATCTGTGACCCCACACATGAGGAGGGATATACACTGGATTTGGTTTTCTGCACCGGCCTTAAGGCGAGGGGTCAGTTAGTAGAAGTTAAGGGGGTAGAGTCTTTGTCATGGACTGACCATTGCCTCCTTAAGGCATGCATCCTGGCGCATGTTAGCCCCCAACAGGGTGCAGGACCTATTAGATTGATCCGCCCCCGGAGACTTATGGAACCAGATCAGTTCCGGAATGCACTGGGGGAGTTTCCCCTGGACCTTGACACCCGCTCTGTCGATGATCTCGTGGCCTTCTGGAACACCTTGTTGGCTAAGACCATTGACAGAGTGGCTCCCAGGCATCGGGTGCACTCCTGAGTCTCCCGCAGGTCTCCTTGGTTTACTGAGGGCCTGCGGTGTTTGAAGCGGGAGAGCAGGCGGTTAGCGTGCCGGTGGCGCCAGACTCCCAACCAGTATGATTGATTGCAGCATAAGAGCAGTTTAAAGGCCTATGCTGTGGCAGTGCAGGCAGCAAAAAAGCAGTTCTTTGCTGCCCTTATTGCATCTGCAAAGTCACGTCCAGCTGAGCTTTTCTGGGTGGTGAAAGGTTTGGTCAGTCCTGCCTGTCTCTGCCTGGACCTGGAGCAATCCAGTGACCGCTGTGACAGGTTTATAGAGTACTTTATAGATAAGATCGCTCGCATCCACCATGATTTCGGTTCCGCAGTTATTGCAGAGGATCATCTTGGGGCTATGGATGCCCCATCCTGTCCTGTTTTGTGGGATCAGTTTCAGATGGTGTCACCTGCCGATGTGGAGTCCTTGTTGGGATCTGTTCGTGCCACTACTTGTGAGCAAGATCCATGCCCGTCCTGGCTGGTGAAAGCTAGCCAGGAGACGTTACAGCCGTTGCTGGCTGGGGTGGTTAGTGCCTCCCTTCGGGAGGGCAGGGTGCCTGACTGCCTAAAGGAGGCTGTGGTTAGACCCCTGCTCAAGAAACCATCTCTTGACGCTGATGCTCCTGCCAGTTGTCGGCCGGTCTCTAACCTTCCCTTTTTAGGGAAGGTTATTGAATGGGCTGTTGCACGGCAGCTCCAGGAACATCTGGACCGCACCAGTTTCCTTGATCCCTCCCAGTCTGGGTTTCGGCCTGGGTATGGTACGAAGATGGCCTAGGGGAGATTGTGAGGGGGGTTTCAGGGCATGCAGTATCATCAGTATGCTGATGACACTCAGCTCTACCTCTCCTTTTCCATCGACCCAGGCCAGAATACCACGGCCCGTCTCCTTACGGGGGCGGGTCGCAGGGAGCACATGACACCAGTGCTCCAGGCTCTGCACTGGCTGCCTATAAAGCACGGGGCCAGGTTCATCAAGGTGCTGGTTTTAACCTTTAAAGTCCTTCACGGCCTGGTCTCTGCTTATCTGCGGGACCGCCTTTGTCCCCATGTGCCCGTGCGACCCTTGAGTTTGTCCGTGGGAGCCTTTTTGAGGGTTCCCTGGGCAAGGCGGGTGGCCACCGATGTTAGAACTTTTTCGGTGGCTGCCCCTGTGCTGTGGAATTTGCTCCCGGAGGAGGCTCGGTTGGCTCCCACTCTCCTGCTGTTTCGGCGTTTATGTAAGACCTGACTGTTCTGTCAGGCTTTTAGCGAGGGGTAGGGGTGGGGTTTCCCCACATTGTATTGTATTTTTAAATTATTATATTATTTTTTAAAAAAAAATTGTATTTTTAAATTGTTTAAAAATATTTTTTTTACTGCGTGTTGTTCGCCGCCCCATGCTGCTCTGTGGGCAGGAGGGACGGGATATAAATTTTAAATAAATAAATAAATAAATAATAGCCATGGAAAATGCTATAATTCCAGATATAAAATTCATTCCAACTATAAAACAAAAGGAGAAAATAAGAATTAGATTATATGTCGCCAAAAGTTAATTTTTTTAAAGTGTGGACTGGGCCTGGCTCTTTGACTCTGCAACAACAATGAGTTTGAATGCTGAGCTCAATCACTCTCTTCCAAAGCAGCAGCAACTGGAAATATTTTAGAGTGAGGGAGGCAGGACCGTGGGTGAAAACAGATGTGACATTATCCCACATTGCCTGGGACTCACCTGCGTGTCTGGTCTGGCCCCGCCAGATGTTCACCTGCTACCACCCCAACACGTGTTGGCAACCACTATAGGATGCATCAGGTGACGGCAATTGGAGACGCAGCCGGGCTAAAACGTTCTCCCTTTCGTCTGTTACAGGCCCACCCAGCCTCGCTGCAAGGCAAGATCAGTGGATCAGGTCCAGAGAAGTGCGCTCACCCCAGACCCACCAAACAGCTGATCAGGGGGCACAGAGGTGCACCTGTGCATGGCTTGAGTGTGCACACCCAGCAGCTGATGGTGGTCCCCAAGGAGTGTTCCCCATCATCTATTAGGTGTGTGCTGTCCGGCTGCATCCCTCTGGGCCCCTCTCAGCTGTTCGGTGGCAGGTCTTCCCAGGGCCCAATCCTGCTGAGAAACAGGTGCCTAGGAGCCTGGGAATCTTGTCCTCTGTGGGCATCTCCTCGGGCTCACCCGGGAATGGAGGGGGGAGGGCTGCTCATGTGAACAGCCCTCTCGGCCAACTGGAGGAGTGGCCCAAGACAGCCCAGGGAGGCACCTCGCTGCCGCCACATTGTTTTTCACCCGGTGTGAATAGCCCTCTCTGTCTGTCCAAGAAGTGGCAGTTGCAGTGGCCCGTCTCGGGGAGTCGCCTCACCACCGTCACATCTGTTTTCATCCCTTGTTAATTGTTCTATGGGGAAAAAATGGTGTATATTTTTGCAGCTGTGTCTGCTTTGGGCGGTTACCAAAGTGGAACAGCAGAAGTTGGGCACATGGTACATTTTGGGCATAGCTGTGCTCAGAAGCGTAGTTAAAGCTACCAGCTTCCCAATGCCTGAATCCAGGACGTGTCATCATTTGGAGGTTGGGTAGGGGCTGGGGGGAGTTCAGTTCAGTGCCATATAAATATTACTGATACAGCTCCTCTTGGCAAAACCCAAGCAGGTTGTTCAACGCACAGACCGAGTGGAGCAAACATTGCTGCTGCTGGGAAAACAGCTGCAGTCAATCACTCACTACTTCCACAGTCGACTCCACTCAAAAATAGGATTGGACTGTTAATGTAGGGATGGGTGGTAGCTGTAAGCTTAGTTCTCTGCAGCATCCAGGCAAAAACCTTCCACCCATGAACGTCGATGGCAAAACTCCCATTGACTCCAATAATGGAGGATTGTCCTGCCACTGTTTTTTGTTTGTTTTTTATTTGTATCTGTTTTGTAGAATTCTCCAAATGTCAGTCTGAACCAATTTTAAATGTTCACTGAGATGTTTTTGTAAAAAAAAAAAAATCTTGTAAAAAATAAAATGGATGGATAGATTTGTCAATGAAAATTTATTTCCATTTTACTATTTGTTCTTGTTTGTGAACCACTGGCAAAGTGCTTGACCGTGTAGAAGGTACAGGAGACACGGAGTTTTCAGACGTTACGAGATCACAGTCAACCACGGTCAATTCCCGGTGGTGGCTGTGATCGCGGCACGTCTGTTGGGGGGAACGGATGTTCCCCCCCAGATGTTACCACGGCGTGGAATCACATTCACCATGCGAGCGGCCGAAGCGGCGGGACCGGAGGCCGTCGCGTGTTGAATGTGATTCCACGCCG